>JAKCPB010001804.1:0-104824 GCA_021442155.1 Cymbidium sinense | reverse complement strand
AAAGACAACACAAATTAAAATTCTCAAATCAATTTAACTACTTCAAGTGAAATCAACCTTTCATGTTAAATTGAATCCTTCTACACTTTAAAAATACAACACTAATGCCTAACAAGACTTACCACACAAGCCTTAGTACACACATTAGAATTAAGTCACCACTTCTAGCTCTAAGTTAGGATGGTGTATGATGTGATGCATGTTTTGTTTTATGATGTATTATTTCAGATTGGATGTTAGGGTGTATGCTTCATAGACTGCATGATGCCAATATTAGCTTAATCATATTTTCTGTAGAAGATTATGCTTAAGGGATGCTTAAAAATAAATGTGAATGCTCTTTTTGCAGGTTGCTTAAATCTTAAAGCATAATCCAAGTTAGGATAGGTGGGCTTAGTTACCTATGTGTAGGGTGCTATGTCCAAATTGTAAATACAAATGCTTAGGATTATATGTATATTTAGCTAACATCTATTTTGTAGGTGTTGTTAGATTTACTTTTTCCACATAAATGTAATTTTTGCAATAGGAATTTGGATTAGTGCTATGGGGGATTAGGATGAGCAGTGGCCATAAGGCTTTGTCCTGGGGTGCCTTGTGATGCCTTTGAAGCAACCACCATCCAAATCAAAGAAGGAACCAAATCAGAAATGAAGATATGAAGAAAGAAGACCTCTATAGCATTTAATACAATTATAATTATTCATATTCCATTATATAAGGGTAGACCTCTCAATCTTTTCTCTCTTCGAGTTTTTTTTTTTTTTACGATAGTTTATATAATTGTTTGATGTTATGTTTACATTGTGCATTAGGATGGCATGCTTTTATAGTTTCTTAAATGATTTATGCTTTAATGTGTGGCTTGGATACGATTGGCTCTTAGGATAAAAATAATGTTTCTACTCAACTAATCACTCATAACTAAATTTTAAACAACTCATAACCTCATCATAATGCCTAAGACATAAATAAGATAATTAAAAGTTTTAGCAACCCCTTAGATGTATGGTTGTATGTTTCACATCATGCATGCATGTTCTTTCTCTCTTGAACATGAAGGATCTCCATCCTTGCATGATAAAGGAATGATAGACCTGTGAGGGCATCCCTTGTGGTGGAGAACTACTTCTTCTAGCTGATTTGACCCACAACCTATTTCATCATGCATTTAGGCCCTCTCATCTTGTTCATTCAATCCTCTCAACTCATCCTTTCTTTTGGAGTTTGGAGATGTTGATCCTCAAAGTAAGGGTTCTTAGACTCATAATGTTGACTTGTACACAGGTTAACGAACTCTAGATATATCTCTGCCAATATCCACTATAATGTAAAAGCGATTGTGCTCAATTCCTAGGAGTAAGTCTTCATCAGAATGAAATAAAACCCTAAATAATAAATAAAAAATAATACCTAAAAAATAATAAATAAAACCTAAACCTAAACTAAAAAAACCTAAATCAAATAAAATAAACCTAAACCTAAACTAAAATAAATAAACCTAAACCAAAATAAACTTACCAAATATAATAAAATCTACCAAATATCAACTTAAACCTATAAACCTTCCTAAACCTAAACCTACTAAATGAATAAAACCTAAACCTAATAAAATAAAATCTAAACTAAATAAACTAAACTCCTACCTAAATAATAAAGAAAACCTAAAATGATAAAGATAATATGCTAAGATAAATATAAAATAAACCTAGATAAAATATTAAAATGAACAAAATAATAAAAAAATAAAACCTTTGGTTTCTTATTTAAAATAAAAAAATATAATGTATATGTATGTAAGCCCAAACCTCACTCCCTCCCTAGGCCAACCTGATGCTACCCTAACCCTCCCAAAACTACAAGACCCTCCTACTCCTTCCTTAAACCCAGCTGACCCCATACTATCTAAACCATGAGCCAAACATACCTACCATCTACCCTCCCTCCCAAAACCCTACTTAATAAACCTCATTTATAATCTACTCATATAAATGTCTCTAAAATAAATAACATAAAACCTCCTGGCCTCTAATAATAAAATAAACTAAAACTAAGTAAATAAAATAAATAAAAAACTACTAAAATAAAATAAAACTAAACAAAATAAATTTAAAACTAAATATATCTAAACTATGAGCTAAAATAAACCTAAAAAATAAATAATAACTTACTCTACTAAAAAAACTTACCTAAATAATATAAAATAAACTAAACTTTAATAAACAAAACTAAATAAAAAATAACCTACCTAAATACTAAATAATAATAAAATAAATAAATAAATAAACCCTATAAAAATAAAAATAAAATACCTAAACTAAACATAAAAATAAAATAAACCTAAACTAAAAAAATAAAATAAATCTATAAACTAAACTTAACCTAAAATAACAAAATATTAACCTAAATAAATAAACTAAATAAATAAACCTAAATAAAATAATAAAATCTAAAATAAATAAACCCCTACCTGGGTTTCTTAATTTTTTTTCTTAAAACCATAAATTCTAAATCCTTCCACTAAATCTAAACCCTAAAACCAACCCTAAAGCCTAAACATAGCTAAACCCTAAACCACAACCCTGACCCTTAAACCCCCTAAACCTCTACCAACCATACCACACTCTCAATAAATTAAACTTAACCCAAAACTAAATAAACTAAACTAGTCCTAAACCCTAAGAATGGCAGAACCTTGAAAAACATCATAGTCAGCAGGGCTCAATCAAGATGGCATTGGAGGTGGATCGGTGGTTATACAATGGTGGTGGGGAATGTGAGTCTTCGATGGAGGTACTCAGCGGTGGTGGTTATGGAGATGGAAGACTGAGTTTGATTGTAAGGGAGAGATCGAATATGATGGTGGATCCTACTGAGAGGTAAGATGGTTGATGGTAAAATAAACAAGCGAAGAACATAGATCCGATTCTTGCTTTGAAATGCCTTTAAAGTAGAGCATTCAGTTAACTAAGTTTTGATTTATTCTATGATCATTTTTTTATCTATGTCATCGTTTGTGTCTTAGAAAACTTGGTTTGTTACTTGGTTGATAAAATTGAAAAGAAAAAAAGAAAAATTGAATCTTTGTTCTCTAAAAAAATAAAACCTAAACTAAAACTTGAACCCTAAACCTAAAACCTAAAGCCTAAATCCTTGTCCCTAAAAACCCTAAACCCTAAAAAACCCTAAGTCTAAACCAAATCCTAAAACCAAAACAAAAACTTACTAAAACCAAAAAAAAAAATAAAATAAATATAAAAAATTTTAAAAAAAAACCCTAAATAGACCAAACCTTAAACCTAAACAAAATACTAAAATAAAAAAACCTAAATTAAAATAAGTAAACTAAACTAAATAAAAATTAAAAAAATAAACATAAAAATAAAACAATAAAAATAAATTAAAAAAACTAAATATACCAAAACCTTAAAATTTAAAAAACCTAAACTCTAAACTAAACCTAAAATAGGCCTAACCACTAAACTAAATCCTAACCCAAAATCTAACCTAAAAATAAACTAATCCTAAATAAACCTTAAACTCTAAATCTAACCTAACTAGATTTTTTTTTGGGTTTTACTTTATAGTTAGGTTTGGGCTAGTTTAGATTAGTTTGGGTTTAAGGTATATAAAGGTTTAGTTTAATTTGGGTTTAGTTTATTTAACTAGGATTAGAAGTTTTATGAGAATTTATTTTAGGTTTTAGGAAGGTTTTATGAGTTTTGGGTTTATTTTAGTTTAATTATATTTAATAAGTTAAGGTTTAGGTTTAGGTTTACTAAGTTTAAGTTTAGGTTTAGGTTTATTTTATTTTGTTTATCATAAAGGTTTAGATATAAATATTTTTAATAATTTGAAATTTAGATTTATTTATCTTTATTTACATTTAATTTTATTAGATTTAGGTTTTAATTCTTAGAAGTTTAGTTTAGGTTTTATTTAATTTTAGATAAAATATTTTATATTATTTTATTGTTTAGGTTTAGTTTTAGTTAGGAATTTAAATTAAGGTTTAGGTTTTAATAAATAAAATAAAACCTAAAACCTAAAAACTAAAACCTAAAAAAATAAAATAAAACCTAAACCTAAAAAATATAAAATTAAAACCTAAACCTAAAAATAAATCAAAAATAAAATCAACTAAAAATATACTTAAATAAAAAATAAATAAAATAAAAACCTAAATTAAAATAAATAAACTAAATAAATAAACTAAACTAAATATAAATACAAAATAAAATAAACAAAATAAATAAAATAAATTACTAAATATACATAAACCTACATTTGCTAATTTAAAAGAAAACCCAGATCCTAAACCCTAAACCCAAAACTTACCCTAAACCTCTACCCTAAACCCTAAACCCTAAAATCTAAACCTTCCCAAACCACCACAAAAAACCACCCTAAAACCCAAATAAACTAGCTAAATAAATTAAAAAAATAAACCCCAAACCTCTAAAACCTAAAATAAACATACCCAAGAACAGGTAGAACCTTAAATGAACATCACAAGGCCCATCTGGCTACAAAATAAATTATCTAGTGGTGGTGATCTAATGGTGGATATGAAGATGGTGGCCAATATGGTTATGGAGCACAAGTGATAAAGTTACATCCTGGTGGTGGTGAAGGAGAGATAAAGATATGATGATGGATCCCACTATTCAAGAGGCATATAAAAATAAACTAAAAGAATAGTCGTAGCTTATGAAATGTCATTATAGTAAGAGACATTTCTTGTTATCTAGGTTTTGATTTGCTTATCAAACTAAAGAAAACTAGTGTTACTTGGTTGATGAAATCAGTTGAATTTGAATTTATTCTCTAAAAAAAATCCTAAACCCTAAACCATAAAATAAAACCAAACCAAACCTAAACCTAAAAACTACCTATAACCCTAAACTATAAACCTAAACCTAAACTAAAAAAACCTAAATAAAATAAATAAAAACCTAAACCACATAAAATAATAAATAAACAACTTAACCTAAAAAAAAATAAAATAAAACTAAACTAAAATAAAATAAATAAACCTCTAATAAATAAAATAAATAAAATAAACCTAATAAATAAAACTATAAAATAAATAAAATAAACCTAAATAAATTAAAACTAAAATAAATTATAAACTTTAAATCTAAACTGTCTATTTAAAAAATATGTAAATATGTATATGTATGTATAAATATATGTATGTATATATAAAATATATATATATATATAAATACTAACCCTAAACCCTAAACCTAACCATAACTGACCAGACCCTAAACCTCTCTAGGCCTAAACCTACCCTAAATAATAAACTACCCTACCTAAACCCTAACCTAAACCCTACCTACCCACAAAACCTAAAACCTAAAACTTAAACCTACTAAATAAACTAAAATAAAATATTGACTAAACATAAATAAAATAAATAAAACCCTAAACCTCCACCTAAACCTAAATAAAATAAAACCTAAATAAATAAATAAAATAAACTAACTATAAAATAAATAAACCTAAATAAATAACCCACTTAAAAAATAAACTAAAATAATGAAATAAACTAAATAAACTAAACCTAAACCTAAAATAAATAAAATAAACTCCTAAAACCTCATAAATCAATAAACTAAAAAATAAATATAAACCTAACCTTAAATAAATAAACCCTAAATTAAATAAATAAACTCCTAAACCTAAATCCTAAATTGCCCTATACCTATTAAAATAAACTTCTAAATAAACCTTCTAAATAAATAATCTAAACTAAAATAAACTAAATCACTTCTAAACTTAAACCTCTTAAATAAACTAAATAAACATAAAATAAATAAGCCTAAATAAATAAATAATAAATAAATATTTTTAACTGTTTATTTAAATAAAATAAATAATAAACCTCCCTACCACCTAAACCTATAAAAAAATAAAAAAAATACCACTATAAAACCCTACCCTACTCACTCTAAACCCCACCCTAAACCCTACCTAACCCCATCCTAACCTCCCAAACCCTAAACCCTAAATCCTCCCACCCTCCACCCTCCCTCCTACCCTAAACCCTAACCTCTCTCCCCCTAAACTTTGTGACCTAACCTACACCACTACCTAAACCCTCCTCTATCACTCAAAATCCTAAACTTCCTGGTAGCAATTGGCTAGGCTGAATCACAAGACTGAGCCTCATTGCTCTAAATCACGTCCTATGAGCTGATCGCACCTAAGGAAACTAAGCACCAATAACCTAATCCGAAACACAAAGTCACCAAGATTGAGAGGAGTCTCATGACATGGAATGGATCTTGATAATGTGTTCGATCGATGTTGAGAAACTTGCTAAGCCCTTGAGCTTGGGTAAATTCTCTCTTAGAACTCTTGATAATTCCTTTTCTTTCATAGTTTAAAATGGGTTCTTTCTAGACGATCTCACATTCTCATTCAACTTCTAATGATTTAGATTACTCGGTTTTGCTTTCGTTCTTATTTTGTTTTGAAATAATTGAAATGGTGCCCTATTTGATGTCAAGAATCTCCCATTGTCTCTTGGCTTGCTTTTCTAACATGCGACATTATGTCACTCATCAAGTTTTGTTTCTTTGTTGGGAGGCCTTTTGGTAGACCTCTCCAAATAGATCAAGCAGCGCCAATAGATCTAGGCCATCTGGCTCATATTCTCGTTGAGATAGACATCACAAAAAATATCCCAAAGAGGTTTGGATTGGCTCGAAAAATTTGGATATAGTCAAAAGTCAATTCAAAATTTTCTTGCACTCCTTTTCAAGATTCTGAACGATCAATCAGTTGCTTTGTGCTTCATCCTAATCTCAAAATTACCGAATATGACTACCATTAATGTGGGAAAACCAATACTCTAGCATATGTGCCTAAAGATACTCAAAAAACCTCTCCTACCTACACCTCCTATCTATCTGGTGGCAAACAATCGACCTTGGTACTAAAACAAATGAGGGGTGATGTTACTAATGGCAATTTACCTAACTTCACCCTGCTTGTAATAATCGGTTTCCCATGATAGCTCTTTGCTTCACAAATCCTACTAAATTTGAATGGTAGCCTATTGGACACCCAATTAAACAATTTGAATGGGAATCATATAATGGACCAAATAAATGACCCTATGGTTTGAACATATTGAGAAAGATATTTGTATTAATGGTGCCACAACTTCCCATCTATTTCCTTGAGTGATATCAATTGATCCCAATTTCTCATACTCTATCCGATATGGAAGAAGGTGAAATCCCTCTTCTAAACATTGATAGATTCTTCTATTATTCGGAACCCAAAATCAATCTCTTTTGATGGAATAATTTGGATTGAGACCCTTTCAAATTGTTAAAACAAAAAACCCTTCAAAGCAAAATTTTCTAATAACCTCTCTAGAATCTTCGCTCTTCTTCCACCAGTAATGTGTCATCATTTCTCTCCTCTCTTTCCTTTCTTTTTTTTTCCCTTTTGGTTGTCCCCTTATGATTAATTTTCTTATTTGGAATATCAGGGTTGTGGGTCTCTTCACATCGTAATTAGAGTCTTGTGTGTTCATAATATCAAGTTACTTGTTCTTATTGAACCTTTCATTAATTCTTCTAAGATTGCTTTTTTATTTAGATCCCTTGGTTTTCATAATTTCTTCTTCAATCTTAATAATAAAATTTGGTGCTTTTGGCACAACTCCATCACCATTTCCATCATTTATAATCTTGACCAATTGGTTAATGTCAAAAATCCTTAGGTGACTTATCGACTTTTGGCTCTTTTATCTATGCTTCTTGTAATGGTAGGAACATCCTTTGGAATCACTTACACCTTAGCCTCCTGTTAACCTTCCCTGGTTGGTTGGAGGTGATTTCAATACTATCATAGCTAGTTCTGAAAGAAGGGGAGGATGTTCTCCAACCTTCATTCCATGGAGGACTTCTCAAATATGACCCTTGATTGCAATCGATGTCGACATTGGTTTCTTGGGTCTAACTTCGTGGCACAACTCTAGGCTTTGGCGTCTTGATAGGACCCTCTTTAATTCTCTTTGGATCAATGGTCTTCTCTACCCAGCATTTGAGCGAACTTTGTGACCATGATCCTCTCTTGATTTCCTTCAAAATCCCCAAACCCATCCTCCCCTCCTTTCAGATTTCAAAACATGTGGACCCAACATGTGACTTCACCAATGTCGCTATCACTAATTGGATGGCCCTATTTTCCGGATAATTACTAAAGGTATGACTCGTCTTTGGCTTAAGCTCAAAAGACTTAAACAAAATCTAATTGGTGGAACAAACACATTTTTAAAAATCTTTTTACAAATCTTAAAGCTATGGAACAAGAGGTTTGTTCTCTTGAAGATGCCGTCTCAACTAATCCTAGTAAACTTGAGGAGTTGAACATTGCCAAGAATAACTTGCTTAATTATCAAAACATGGAAGAAACCTATTGGCGTCAAAAAATCCAAAAAAACATATTAATGGTGAAACACAGTACTTTCATGCCATTTGTAATAAATGGAAAGCCTTAAACTTCGATTAAGAAAATTAAGAACTCTAATGGTGAATGGATAGCAGATAACAATGATATTAAGGATTCATTCATCATTTCCAAACTTTATTAAATTCTAATCGTTCTTTAGATACTTTATCAAACACCCATCTTATCCTTCTATGATTAACGGTGAGGATAATCATTTACTCACTATGTCGAAGAGGAGATTAGTAATACTCTTAAGAACATGAACCGACTCTGTTCTGTACGATGGCTATCGACCCACTTCTTTTGATTGTTGGCCATTTATTAAAACTAATTTAGTTAATCTTTGATTTCTTTGATGGCAATCCCATTCCCAAATACTTTTCAAGCACTTCTATTGTCCTTATTCCCAAAACTAACAATCCTGAATCTTGGGGCGATTTTAGACCGATTAGTCTTTGCACCTTTTTCAAAAACTCATTGCTAAATTAATAAATAATAGGCTTAGCCCTTTGCTTCCTAAAATCATCTCCCCTAATCAAACTAGTTTTGTTAAACATAGAACAATATCGGATAATATTCTTCTCGCTCAAGAAATGGTTCATGACGTTGATATCTAGAGGCAACATCTTATTCAAAGCTGGACATCGCTAAAGCCTTTGATAATCTCTCATGGGACTTTCTCTTTCAAATCCGATTTGTTTGGTTTTCGATAGTTTTATCCGGATTATAAAAGATGTATCACGAATGTAGTTTTGGTTATCATGAATGGTGAGTCCATAGGTTTCTTTCCTTCTAGCCATGGTTTGAGGCAAGGTGACCCATCACCTTCTCTTTTATCATCGCTATTGAATACACGTCAAGAGCCTTAATGATCTTTTCTAATAAATATGTCTTTTAAAACTCATGGAGGTTTCCCTATTTCTCATCTTAGCTTTGTGATGATTTCATTATCTTACAGCGGTTCCATTCAACATGTTAAAACCATAAGAACCTTCTAAATGATTTTGGTAAAGTTAGTGGTCTTTTTCTTAATGAAGGAAAATGCTATTTTATTCCTTCAACTAAGATTCCTCTAATAGACTTAACCAAATATCAATTACTAATTTTAAGCAAAATCAACTCCTCTTAATTACCTTGGCTCCGCTTTTAAAGGCCAAAAAAAGATCTCACCTTTTTGATGATCTAATTCAAAAATTTCTAACAAAATTTTGGTTTGGGAATTTCATTTACTCTCTTTGTGGTAGGCTTACCTTGATCAAGAGCACTCTAAATTCCATGCCCATATACCTTCTTCAAACCATTGTACCAACTCTACCATAAAATTGAGTCTCTTAAACAAATTCTTACGGGGAACCAATACCTCCTCTAAAAGAATGCGGTCATCTTGGTCTAAAGTTGTGGTACTCTTGAAGAGGGAGGTGCAGGATGTAAATCCATCAAAGAAGTTATCAATGCCTTCTCCTACAAACTTTGGTGGAATTTTAGGAGCAAAAATAGTCTTTGGGTAATTTCATGACTTCTAAATATTGCGGGTAAACATCCTCTCATTTGTCCCTTTAAATCGGTGATTCTCACGTGTGGAGAAGACTTTGTTATCAAATGGGATGAATCCTTAATTTTTTGGGGCATAAACTCGGCAATTCTTTTTTTTTGGCAAGACAAGCTGGAGTGGTTGGATCCATTGATGACTTACTCTACACTCACTCCACCTCTATTAGAGTTAATTCATTCTAGCAAAACCACATGTGGAACACTAGTAAGATTCGATTCTATTCCTTCCACTTTCTTAAATATGATTACTAGTATTCCTATCACTCTAACAATCATCAGATTATCTTTAAGTTATCTCATAATGGGGATTTCAACCTTAAAATGTGTGGATTCACACTAAAGACAATCAGATTCTTCTATTGTGTTCTCCAAAATTTGGAATAGCCCTCTTCTTACTCTATTCTTCTTGTATCCTAAAAACTTTATTCTGTTGACTCTTTGTTGTGGGGTAAAGGGTTTTATTTACCCTCTAAATGTCAATGTTGTTCTCATATTGAGAATGTTAACCATGTTTTTTTAATGGCTATTGCCTCTAAAATTTGGATTTGGTATGACATCTATTCAACACTATCAATTTTAATTGTTCTTTTACTTTATATCAACTTCTTGAAGTTTACTTTGACAATGCAATTAAAGGTCATATTAAAATCATAATCACCATTACTCTTATTTGGTTCATATGGATGGACGAAATGAAACATCGTGGGATTTGTATGAATCACATGAGGATTATTACTAGAACTAAAACAAAATTTGTGACTTGTTTAAAGCCAATTTAATTCATCACAAACATTTTAAAAGTAAATCTATTCTGGCCTCAACCTTCCGGACCGGTCTTACTATCGAAATGATAGAATGGTTTTTTGGAAAAACCTCTTGATCATATTATTAAAATTATCTTGGCTCTATCTCTCATAATGGCTCGGGTTGTGGAGGCATTTTCGAGGATTCTAAGGGTATTGTTCTATGTGCATTTGCTTATCCCCTTATTTCCGGACTTGTCCCTTATCTTGAGCTTATGGCTCCACAAAGCTCTAGAAATTTGTCTTCAAAATGACTGGCTCAATATTTGGATAGAGGTGGATGCTCTTCTATTGATTGACCTTTTGACTTCTACCAATATGACCAATGCTTGTTTGTACTACCTCCTCAAGCAAACTAGGGCTCTTCTCTCTCAATTGAATTTTACCATCACTCATGTTTGGTGTGAAGGGTGCTTGATTACCTTGCAAATTGGGTGCGAGATTAGGTATATCATCCTCTTTAATCAATTTACATTACCCAAATACACTTGTTAGTTAACTTGGACAATTCGCTTCCTCTCTAACTCTCCTTTTCTCACTCTTTTTTTGGTTTTCTTTCCTTGTGTTCTAACTCTCCTTGACATTTTTTTTTTGGAGTTATTTCATTTTTTATGAAGAGGACATTTTGTTTTGTTGATACTTATCATCCTCGATGTTGTTTTCTTGGAACGGACCCCATTCATGCCATTTCTATTTTGAAGGTTTCTTTGGTGGGATCTTCTGGGTGCTTTCTTCCTTTCTTCCTCTTTATCGATGTTCTTTGGGGCTTTCTCATAGGTTCTTTGACCTTCTTACCCTTAATGGACTTATGTTGCAATATGTCTAATGGGAGTGACTCTCGATTGCGATTATTTTGGATGGGTTCTTTGCTCATTTATGGGTGGTATGAATCATATCTGATCTTTGTTTATATTGCAATCATGCATCTATTGGGTACTCTTTACCTTCTTGGATTGAGTGCCATTTACGGTATAATTTTGATGTTACCTATTCTTGCTTTAAGACTTTGGATGTTTGTGTATTTGGTTTATCTTATTTGTTTGTAGGCTCTTGTCTTAACTTTGCTATAATATCCCTTTTAGTGATGTTATTATGCATCACTATGCCTTATCAGCAGTTCTACTTGATCATAAACTATGGTTGGTATACTCTCAATGGCTTGTTATTTTGGCAAGCTGTGGGGTATTTCTCCAAGGATTGTGGGAATAGGGATAGTGTTCTTTTGCTATTATGAATGTTCCTTTTGGTAGTTTTCTAATCTTGTGTATTTCTCAATTTGGTTCCTTGAGGCTTATCAATCTTCTTTGTCTCGGTTTTATTTTCGGCAAGCTTGGATTTTCTCAATGGATCATTATCACATTTCTTGTGATTGTGGGTAATTTTGTATTCAGATTTTGGCTTTTTGTTTTCCTTGTCCAGCAAGATGCCAACATCTGGATTGTTGTTTGTACTTGCTGTGGTCTTCTCTCCATTTGTTATGTTGTGAACATGCTTTTTTTAAATATCCTTTTTTTTTTGTTATCTTTGGAAGGGCATCAATGGTTTATCATATAAGCATAATGGGATTATTGGCAATCCTATTGGTTATTATTGTCACTATCCTTGCGGTGTTGGATTATGGTGATTAAGCACCATTCTTGATCGATTTCTCGAATGTAATTTGCTTGGGGTGGGGTGCTATTCATTATCTATCCTTCCATTTACTTATATATAATTTTGGGTGGCCTCTTGGCGGCTTGTTGGTCTTATTTGTCTGTTTGTTATTGTCTTGGATTTGTGCAGGGTTGGTTTACCTTGTTGACATGATGTTCGATTGCTTGGTGGACTTTGCTTTGAACCCCCTTTTTGGTCTTTAGTTGCTTATCTCATGACTAATGTGATCTATCATATCTGCTATTTCTTTCATTCTCTCTCGATAAACCATTTGCTCTATTTATATTGGATGGAGGCATTATGACATGCTAGCTTTTTTTGTTTTGATTGTTTCATGTCACGGAAATTTCGGCTTGGTTTATCGGCCACCCTTGTTTGGCTCCTTCTATGTTGGCGATTTGGGTCCTTCGTTGACAAACATTTAATGCTCTTGATGCTCGATGGTGATGGTTTTGGAGAATTCTATGTTGCGGCCTTCAAGATATGCTTTTATGGCCTACTATCTACTCGATTGGGAGGTTTATGGCCAATCTATAGTTCCTTCCTATCTCGAATGTTGTCGTCTTCATTGTTTCTTTGTCTTGGCTATTTTTTCTTTGGTTATTCATTGTCTATCTTTTTGCATTCTATTTTACATTGTTGCATTACTTGTTTCTTGTTGGGGTTGGCTTTTACATGCCCGTGCTATTTTACAGGTATTTATTCATCTCGAATCTTTGTAATTTACATTCTTTGTTGTCTCTATTCTATCTCGGTCAGTTTGGTTTGTGCAATTTTTGAGGTATCTATTACGAAGAGTGGTGTTATGGGAAGTTTTGCCTTTTTGTTGTCTTATTCTCTCGGTTATGTTGAGTTGGATTATCGAATTTTGCGGTATCGCCATGGGCTAGCTCTAAATGTCCTTACTTGTTGTTAGTTTTGGTTGGTTGCGCTTTTCCGTGTTGAGCTATCTTGCCTTCCTTTACAATTGTCTTTCTCCAATTACTCATATGGACATAAAAAAAGGGGTTGTTTCTCACGAAAGTTTCAATTATATATCTTATGATGGGAAGGTCTTATAAGATCATTGACTTGATTAGTAGGATGACAAGTTATCTCATCTCTATTTTTTTGTGGGGTTTATATGTTGGTTTCACTTGGATATGAGGCTCGCTAAGATGACTAATTCCCTATGTTTATATACTCTCATGGGATGACTATATTCTTATCTTTCTTGAATGAGACAACTTACCATTTAGCTCTTTTGCAATTACCTCTATTTTAGATATGATTGTGTTTAGGATTGCGGTAATAAAGTTCATAAGACTATCAACAACTAGGTGTTACCTCCTCACAGGTTTGTTGGCTATGATGGCTGTGATGTTTTCACTCCCTTTTTGGTAGTAGCTCATGTGATGTAACCCTTCTAATGAAGTTTGGATGCTCAATTTTGCATCGCCCCAATTTGGTGTGATTGAGCCTCTCTCAACTTTCCTTATTATACTCTTAGTTTATTATTTTCATTTATCTCTCTATTTGTATTACCTGCTAATCTCTCCTTTCTAGTGTCACTTTGATTCTCCCTTGTTCTCTTGGTTTGCTCCATATTACCAAGCTCTCTTACAACCATCAGAGCATTGGCCTTAATCTTCCTTTCGATTATTATGTTAGCCATATTGTATCTTTTGATTGCTTTAATGTTTTCTCTTGCTTTTGGATGTACTTAGATGGAGATTTACTCCTTAGGCTGATTGTAGCTCTTTGAGCAGTAGATTCAGAGTTTATCCTCTTTAAGGATCTTGTAACCCTTTTTTTGTGGCAATAAAATACCCCCGTATAATGGGGTTTCCCTAAAAAAAAAAAAAACCCTAACCCTTAAACCCTAGCTAAACTAAATCCTAAACCCACCCTAAACCTACCTAAACCCTCACTAAACCCCAAACCCTAAACCATAAATAAACCCTATAAACCTAACCTAAACCTAAACCTAATAAAACCTATAAATAAAATAAATAAAAAAACTTCAGCCTAAATAAAATAAAATAAAATAATATAAAATAAACATAAACAAACTAAACCTAAACCACTTAAAATAAAATAAAATAAATAAAAACTCAATTAAAATATATGGACCTAACTAAACTAAAACATAAAATAAACATAAATAAAATTAAACTACTAATAAAATAATAAATAAATACTAAATAAACATAAACCTAAAGAAATAAAATAAATAAAAAACTTAAACCCTAAACTAAAAAAAAACCTAAACCTAAACTAAAAAACTAAAATAAATAAATCTAAACCTAAACCCTAAACTAAATAATAAATAAAAACTAAAATAAACATATACCTAAACTAAAAATAAAACCTAAAAATGAACCTAATTAAACCTAAAACCTAAAAAACTCTTAAACCCAAAATATAAGACCTAAATAAACAATAAAAAATAAACTAAACTCATATACATAAACCTAAACCTAAAAAAAAACTAAAAATAAAAAAAGACTTAAAACTAAATAAATACTTAAAATAAATAAACTAAACTAAATAAAAAATAAAAAATAATCCTAAATAAAATAAATAAAATAAAATAAATATAATCAATAAACTAAATAAACCTAAACTAAATTTACTTAATAAAACCCTAAATCCTAAATCTTAAACCCTAACACTAAACCAAACTATAAACTATACTGCTAAACCTACAACCCTAAACCCTTTACCCTAAACCCTAAATCCTAAATGCTAAACCCTAACCCTAAACGTTAAACCTTAAACCCTTAAATCATAAACCCTATAACCTTAAATCCTAAACCCTAAACCCAAAACACTAAAACCTAAACCTAAAGTAAAAATAAATTAAATAAATAAATTAAACTAAAAACCTAAACCTAGTGGTAAAACAGGAATCCCTCACACTAGGCTATCTTCATCATGAGGCGAAGATGAATGTGAGGATATAATAGTGGTGGGGGATCTAGAGGTCTAGATATGGAATGGTGGTGTCATGGTTGTGGGAGGAGCAATGGAGGTTATAGCTATGGTGGTGGCAGAGGGAGAGATCATGGATATGATTGTGGATCTCGCTACTCGAGAGGCCAGGGTGGTTCTGATGGGAACTAAGGAAACTAAAGAACGATCTATCCAATCTGCTACTTATGGAACCATGCCTTTAAAATAGAGACGGTCCTAGTTATCTAAGGTTTTTGATTTTCTCAATGTGTGCTCAATTTTGATTTATGTCATCACTTACGTCTTAGAAAACTTTGGGTGTTACTTGATTTTGAAATTGAAAAGAAGAAATGTTTAATTTCAATTTATTCTCTATTAAATAAACCTCCCAAATCCTAAACCTTAAACCCTAAACCCTAAACACTAAACCCTAAACCTACAAAAACCCACAAATCCTAAACCCTAAAAAAAAAACCCAAAACCTAAACCTAAAATAACTAAACCATAAACCCTAAAAGCATAAACCCTAAACCCTAACAATAAACCCTAAACCCTAAACCCTACATTAAACCTACCAACATTAAACCTAAACTAAAGTAATAAATAAATTAAAACATAAAGCTAAACATTTAAACCTAATAAATCTGAACCTAAACCCTAATAAGCTAAACCTTGATGAGAACATCTCAAAGGCTCAATCTAGATCGGTGGAGATGTGGAGGTGGAGGTTATCATAGTGGTGGTGGGGATCTGAGGTCTTTGCTGGATATGGAGGTGGTGTTGTAGTAAGGTGGTTGGAGGAGGAAGGTTAACGTGGTGGAGGAAAGATAGGATATGATGGTGGATCCTACTACGAGAGGTAAGGTGGTTGATGGGAACTGGAGAAATTGAAGAACTGATAACAAGTGGTTATGGAATAATGTCTTTATAGTAGAAGGTTATAGTTATATGGTTCTTGATTTGCAATGCATGCCCATTTTTTATCATCACTTGTGACTTAGAAAACTTGAGCTTGGTTGATGAAATCAAAAGAAGAAATGTTGAATCAATTTGTTCTCATTAAAAACCCTAAACACTAAACTACAAAACCCTAAACCTAAAACCCCAACCCAAACCAAATCACCTAAACCTAAAACATAAACCTAAAAATAAAATAAAATAAAACTCAACTAAAAAATAGACCTAAACCTAAAAAATAAACTATAATAAACCTAAACTAAAATAAATAAAATAAATAAAACTAAATAAAAATAAAAAAATAAACTAAATAAAATAAAATAAATAAATAAAATAAATAAAAAATAAACTATATAAACTAATAGCTAAATATGGTTAAATCAAAAAAAATGACCCTAAATAGGCCCTAAAATAAACTACTGAGCTAAAAAATACAAACCCTGGGCCACCTGACACTAAACCTAGGCCTACCCTAAATCAAAAACCCTGGGCCCTACTGACCACTAAACCCTGGCCCTAAAACATAAACTGGGCCCTAAATCCTATGCTCCCTAAACCCACAACACTAGCTGCCTGCCTATTCCCTCCTCCCATAAACTTCCTAAACCCCCTAAACCCTCTACTAAACCTCCCACCCTGAACCCAAAAAGTAACTAAATAAATTAAAATAATCCTAAACCTAAAACCTAATAAACCTAAACTTTAAACCTAAGAATGGGTAGAACCTTGACAACAGAACATCACCACAACTCGGTCTAGTTGGTGAAGGAGAACTTGAGGTAGTTATCTAGTCTGGTGGGGATCTAAGTCTGTTGATATGGTGGTGTGGTAGGTTGCTCGAGAAAGGAGATAAGCAATAGAGGTTACGACCATGGTGGTGGGAGAGATCGAAATGATGATCCTGAGAGGTAGAAACTACTAAGAAACGATTTGATCGCTTATGGAATTGTGTCTTTATTATTGAGATAGTTCTAGTTATCTAGGGTTTTATTTGCTCTATGCATGCTCATTTTATATGTCATGTGTCTTAGAACTTGGGTGTTACTTATGATAAATTGAAAGAAGAAATGTTGAATATAAATTTGTTCCTATTAAGAAAAACCCAAAACTCAAACCCAAAACTAAAACTTGAAACCTAAAACCTAAACCTTAAACCCTAAATCCTAAACCCTAAAAAAATAAATATAAAAAAAAAAAAACCCTAGCACTAAACCCTAACCCCACAACACACCTAAACCCTAAACCTTAAACCCTACAAACCTAAACCCAAAACTCTAACCTAAACCCAAAAGACCTTAAACTCTAAACTCAATCCTTAAACCCTCCCTAAAACCCTAAAACCAATCCTAAACTTAAAACTAAAGTAAAAAAAATAAATTAGAAAATAAATTTAAACCCTAAAACCTAATAAACCTAAACCTAAATAATAGGAATGAGTAGAACCTTGATGGAAGGAACATCACTTTAGACTAAGCTCAGTCTAGATCTGATAGTGGAGGTGAAGGTGGAGGTGACA
Source organism: Cymbidium sinense (assembly GCA_021442155.1). Lineage (NCBI taxonomy): Eukaryota > Viridiplantae > Streptophyta > Magnoliopsida > Asparagales > Orchidaceae > Cymbidium > Cymbidium sinense. The sequence continues at coordinate 86,935 of JAKCPB010001804.1, read as the reverse complement.
GTTATCGTAGTGGTGGTAGGGGATCTAGTGGTGCTGGTGGATATGGAGGTGGTGGTCAAGCAGTGGTTATGGAAGCGGGTGGGAGAGGTTATCATTATCTTTGGTGAGAGGAGAGATTAGGGACATGATGCTAAATCCTGCTACTCAAAAGGCTAGGGTGGTTCTAATGGGAATTAGAGAAAGCGAAGAAGCGATCTCTGCGCTTATGGAATGTTTTATAATAGAGATGATTCTAGTTATCTAAGGTGTTTGATTTGCTCTATGAGTGCTCATTTTATATCTATATCATCATTTATGATTTAGAAAACTTGGTATGTTACTTGGTTGATGAAATCAAAAAGAAGAAATATTGAATATGAATTTTTTCTCTATTAGAAAAAAGACCAAAAATCTTAAATCTTAAACTAAAACTTGAACCCTAAACCTAAAACCTAAACCCTAAACCCTAAACCCTAAAAATAAAAAAAATTAACAAAATTAAAAAAAAAACCAAAACCCTAAACCTACAACAATAAAACTATAACCTTAAACCCTAAACCCTAACCCTAAACCCTAAAAAACTCTAAACCCTAAACCCCAAAAGAATAAACAATAAAATCCTAAACCCTAAACCCCAAACCATAAATCTAAACCTAATGTAACTAAAGAAATTAAAAAATAAACCTAAACCCAAAAACCTAATAAACTTATAAACCTAAACCTAAGAATGAGCAATCTTGAGACAGAACATCACCATCTAGGTTTAATCTAGATGATGAGAAGGTGAGGCTGGTGATCATAGTGGTGGTGGGGATCTAGAGGTCGTGGATATGGAGGTGGTGGTGAGCAATGGTGATTATGGTGGCGGGGGCAGGAGGTTATAGTGGTGGTGGCGAGGAGAGATCAGATATGATGGTGGATCCACTGAGAGGTCGGGTAGTTTTAATTGGGGGAGAAACGAAGAAAGTCGATCCGATCACTACTTATAGAATTGTATCTTTACAGTAGAGACAGTTCTAGTTAGCTAATATTTTTGATTTCCTCTATGTGTGCTCATTTTTGAATTATGTCATCATTTGTGTCCTAGAAAACTTAGTGTGTTACTTGGTTGATGAAGTCGAAAAGAAGAAATGTTGAATATGAATTTGTTCTCTGTTAAAATAAAATAAAAACCTTAAACCCTAAACCTTAAACTAAAATCTAAACCCAAAACATAAAAAATAAATCCTAAACCCTAAACCATAAACCTTAAAATAAAAATTTCAAAAATTAAAAAACCATAACCTTATACCCTAAAACCTACAACCTAAACAAGCCCTAAACCCAAACCCTAAACCCTAAACTCAAAATCTAAAACCTAAATAAAATCTAAACCCTAAATACAAAATGAGAAATAAGAATAAAATGGACCTAAAAATAAATAAAAACTAAATAAAACTAAACCTAAAAAACAAACTTAAAATAAAATAAATAAATAAATAAACCTATAAACTAAAGAAAACTTAAACCTCAAAATAAAACAAAATAAAGCCTAAAATAAATAAATAAAACTTAAATAAATAACACCTAAACCTAAACTAAATAAACTAAACCTTAACCTAAACCTAAATTATAAATAATAAACTAAAAGTACCACTAAACTAAAATAAAACCTAAAATAAAACCAAACCTACACTTTATCAAATAAACATAAACCTAAACCTAAACAAAATAAAATGTAAACCTAAAATAAAATAAAAATAAAACACATTAGAGAATCCTTTAAAGATAAACTAAAATAAAAAACCTAAACTAAAAATAAATAATAAAATAATTTAAACTAAATAAATAAAACTATAAAATAAAATAAACTCACATAAATAAAATAAACTAAATAAACCTAAACCTCTGGGTTAACTTTAAAAAAAAACTATGCTAAATAAATCCTAAACCAAACTCTAAACCCTAACTAAAACCATCCTACCCTAAACCTGACCTACTCTAAACCCTAAATCCTACCACCTAAACACTAAACCCTAAACTCACAAACTACCCCACACCTACTAACCTAAACCCACCCTACACTAAACCCTAAATCCAAACCCTAAAATATAAAACCTACAACCCTAAACCATAAACCTCATCCTAAACTAACCCTAAACCCAAACCCTAAACCCTGGAATGGGAACCTTGGTGGTAGGAACATTATCATGGGCTCTATCTAGATTTAGCGGTGCTGGTGGAGGAGGGGTGACATTGATGGTGGGGATATGGAGTGGTGGATATGGAGGTGGTGGTGGTGAAGCATTGGTGGTTGCTCGAGTAGGAGGAGGCGAGAGGTTACATGGAGGTGGCGAGATGGAGGGATCGAGAATATGATGGCGGATCCACTCAAAGGTGGGGTGGTTGATGAGCTGGAAAAATTGAAGAATGGTAGATCAGCTTATGGAAATCTTTATAGTAGAGATGGTTCTAGTTATCTAGGGTTTTTTATTTGCTCTATAGGTGGTCATTTTTGATCTATGTCATCGCTTGTGTCTTAGAAAACTTAGGGTGCTACTTGGTTGATGAAATCAAAAAGAAGAAATGTTGAATCTGAATTTGTTCTCTGTTAAAATAAAAAAAAAATCTTAAACCTTAAACCCTAAACTAAAACTTAAACCTTAAACCTAAAATCAGACCCTAAACCTAACCACCCCAAACCCTAAACCTTAATCCTAAACCTAAAATCACTAAACCTAAACTAAAAAAAACTTAAACTAATTAAAATAAAAAAATAAATTAATTAAAAAAATCAAAACTAAAATAAAATAATAAAATATAATAAAATAAAAACATAAACTAAAACTTAAACCAAAACCTAAACCTAAAAAGAAAAAAAGAAAAAAATAAAAAATAAAAACTAAACTAAAATAAAATATATAAAAACCTAAACCTAAACTAAAAAAATAAAAGACCTAATAAAATAAAAATTAAACCTAAAATAAAACCTAAAAGTAAATAAAAAAGACCTAAACCCTAAACTAAATAAACCTAAACCTAAAATAAAATAAAATAAATAAAATAACTTAAACCTAAACTAAATAAATAAACCTAAACCTAAAATAAACTAAACTAAACCTAAAATAAATAGTAAACTAAACTAAAATAAATATAATAAAACTTAAAATTAAAACTATATAAACCTAAAAGCTAAACCTAAAATAAAATAAAACCTAAACCTAAACTAAAATAAAAGAAAAATAAAATCAACTAAAATATAGCTAACGATAAGCTAAAATAAAAACTAAACTAAAATAAATACCTTAAATAAATAAACTAAACTAAATAAAATAATAATAAAATAAACTCAGAATAAATAAAATAAACTAAATGGACCTATGCACTTGAAAAAAACCCAATAAACCCTAAACCCTAAACTAACCTGAAATAACTCTAAATCTGCTGACCCTACCCTAAACCCTCCCTAAACCTAACTCCCTAAACCCTAAACCACAACCCTCCCCAAACCCTAAACCTTAAACCTAAACCCTAAACCCACCCTAAACCCTAAACCCACCAAACCCTAAACCCTCACAAACCTGACTCTAAAACTAAACCCTAAACTACCAAACCCTAACCTAAACCTGGATGGTGATGGAACATCACCTAAAGTCTAGATCTAGCAGTGCAGGCGAAGGCAAAGGTGATGGTTATCGTAGTGGTGGTGGAAGAGGGAGAGATCCGGGATATGATGGCGGATCCTGCTACTCTAGACATCAGGGTGGTTCTGGTGGGAACTGGAGAAATTGAAGAACAACCGATCTGATCTACTGGTTATGGAATTGTGTCTTTACAATAGAGATGGTTCTAAATATATATAATTTTTGATTTACACTATGGGTGCTCATTTTTTATGTATGTCATCACTTGTGTCTTAGGAAACTTGGGGTGCTATTTGGTTGATGAAATCGAAAAGAAGAAATGTTGAATATGAATTTGTTCTATTGTAAAAAGAAAACCTTAAACCCTAAACCCTAAACCCTAAACTACAACATAAACCCTAAACCTAAACCTAAACCCACACCCTAAACCCCTAAACTATCCATAAACCCCCTAAAATCAAAACCTAAACCAAAACTAAATAAAACCTCAAAATAAAATAAATCAAAACCTAAACTAAAATAAAATAAAACATAAACTAAACTTCAAAAAACAAAATTTAAAAAATAAAACTAAACTAAAATAAAATAATTAAAACCTAAACTAAACTAAAAATAAAAACCTAAATAAAATAAAAACTAAACCTAAAATAAAATAAATACTTAAAATAAAATAAAATAAAACTAAATAAAATCTAAAAATAATTGAAAACCTAAACCTTAAACTAAAACAAAACCTAAAATAAAAAATATAATAAATAAAATTAACTAAACCTAAACTAAAATAAACTAAACTAAATTAAATAAAAACTAAACTTAAAACTAAACCTAATCCTAAACCTAAAACAATAAATTAAACTCAAAATAAACTTAAAAATAAACCTAAAATAAAACCTAAAAAACTAAACCTAAGAACCTAAACCTAAAATAAAATAAAAAATAAAACCTAAACCTAAAAAATAAAATAAATAAAACTCAACTAAAAAATAAACCTAAACATAAAATATAAATTAAAATAAAAAACCTAAATTAAAATATATAAACTTAAAATAAATTAAATTAAATCAATAAAATAAATAAAAGAAATAAAATAAAATAAACTCAAATAAATAAAAAATAAACTAAATAAACCTAAACTGTCTTGCTTAATTTTAAAAAATGGTCATACACTAAATCTTAAACCTACAACCCTAAACCCCAAAGGCAAAAACCCTAAACACCCTAAACCATAAACCTTAATCCTAAACCTAAAGCTTAAAACACTAAACACTAATTCCCACCACTAAACCAAAAACCCTAAACCACTACACCTAAATCCTAAACCCCAAACTCTAAAACCCTAAACCTAAACCTAAGAATGGATGGGGAACATCCGTTAACTAGGCTCGGATCTAATGGTGAGGTAGAGGAGATGATTATCACGGATGGTGGGGATTTGGAGGTGCTTATATGGAGGTGGTATGATAGTGGTTGTTATTAAGGTGGGAGGAGTGACAGAGGTTACAACTTTGGTGCCGGTGGAGGCAGAGATAAGGGATATGATGGTGGATCCAGCAACTCAAGAGGCAGGGCTAATTTTGATGGGAACTAGAGAAACTAAAGATGGTCAATCTGATCTACTGCTTATGAAACTATGTATTTACAGTAGAGACAGTTCTACTTATCTAGGGTTTTCGATTTGCTCTATGGGTGCTCATTTTTTATCTATGTAGTTGCTTGTGTCTTAGAAAACTTGGGGAGCTACTTGGTTGATTAAATTAAAAAGAAGAAATATTGAATCTAAATTTTTCTCTGTTAAGAAAATACTTTAAACCCTAAACCCTAAACCTAAAACCCTAAAACCTAAAAACCCTAAACTCTAAATCCTAAACCCTAAACCCTAAACCCTAAACCCTAAACCCCCTAAACCCTCCCTAAACCCACTCTAAACCCTAAACCCTAAACCACTAAAACCATAAACCCTAAATAATAAAACCTAACTGACCATAAACCCTAAGCCCAATGTAAACCTTAAACCTAAACTAACCTAAACCCTAAACCCTAAACTAACCTAAACCTTTAATAAAGATGTCATTAGGGTAGATCTAAAGAATGACCTAATCTAACATAGTTATGTTAGATAAGGAAAATGTGTTCAAGAGACTTTCCCTTGACTATTGAGACTTGAATACCCTAACCCTAAATTTTATTATTATATCATATATTATAGTATAATGTAGCATCATATATTTGAGCATGTAGTAATATGTTTTTTGATGTTGTAAGATGTTTTGAAATATTTTAGTATATTATGGTATTGTTCCCTATAGTCTATATTAATATAAATCATAAAAATATTAATATAATAAATCAGATGATGAAATTCGTTAAATTTGAAGTGGGAATTATGTTGTAATATCAAAGGTGTGCTACACCACTTGTTGTCTAAAAAGTAAAATTTTATGTTCAAAATAAATATTATATGTTGTAGCATAGTACGACATCATATATCATAATATATTGTTCTACGCATTTTAAATTCTTTTAGTATTTTACAATCATGGAGTCAAGCCTACACTAGCATTGTTTATAAAATGTTGATTTAGACTTTGAAATGATGGAATTTGGCTAAATTCATAATAGGTAGAGCATGGCATCATAATATATTATTTCAATTTAAAATATGTAAGTGATACGATTAAAATATATAATTTTTTATTGTTTAGACTAATTTTATGATTTTTTATTTTAAGTAATCCCTTCTAATTTGATATGCAATATAATATAATATAATATGTTATAGTGTATTATAAAATAGGATGCCATAACATAGTGTAGCATCATGCATTATAGCATACTATTATGTATTTCTAGTTGTTTAGCATATCTTAGTTTTTCATATTATGATGCAGTAGATTTTTTGCTGGTATAATTCATAAAAATGCTGATTTATAGGCTGAGATGATGGGATTTGGCCAAATTTATGTTAAGCTTTAGGGAACATCATTGGGGTGTGCTATGGTGTGTCATTGAATCAAAAGAATGGAATTTTGCATCCAAAATAAATATTCATTTTTCAACCAAATTTTATAATTTTTTTGCTTAAAGTGATTCAATTTAAGGTGTAATGTAAGATAATATATTATATGAAAGCATATTAAAATATAATGTACATAGCAACATAACTTCACATATAATTGAATATGGTGGTGTTACTAAATGTTATTGTACATTCTAGTATGTTTTACTTTTGTTATAATACATTGGGTCAGAACTCACAAAAATGTTAATTTGAAGGTTGAGATGGATGAATTTAGCCACTAGAGAGGTTAGTTTTGAATTTGATTTATTTTCTTAACTTGTTTATATATAATTTGGGGCTCCATTGGGGAGAAGGGTGTGATTTAACTCGACTAGGGAAAATCAAATTAGGTTTAATTTAATCTGAGTTAATGTAGGGACCCTGTCGGTGTGCAATAGACCCACTAAGAAGGGGCTATATCAGCCTTGACCTACCTCAGGTTTACAAATCCAAAGGGATAGTCTACCTGTGGGGTAGAGCTAGCCAACCTAAGGGGTTTCCTTTTAGTGTGCAATGGCTATGGTAGGAAGAAGGCATAGAAGACTTACATCTTTCAAAGCTAGGACCAACCGCTGGGGTGACCTGTTGGATGCACAACAAATTGAACTTGACCAATTGCGACTACTGAGTGAATGTCGTTGGGGACTTATGTCAATTCAAAAGTAGTCAGGATTAATTTTATATTAATTTCATGTGATTTAATATGGTTTATTTGGTTTAGTTTGATTTGGAAATGGTATATTCGCTGGGGATGTGAGCTTGGTCAAATTTGATAGATTTAATTTATGGACCATGTCGGTGTGTGATGGACCCACTAAGAAGGGGGTATATTGGACTTGTCCTATCTTAGATTTACAAATCCAAAAAGATAGTCTACTGGTCGTGTGGTTGAGCTAGCCAACCAATGGTTACCTTCCAGTGTGCAACGGCTGTGCTAGGAAGAAGGCGTAGCAGACTCATATCTTCTAAAGTAGGGAACAATCGTTGGGGTTGCATGTGGTAGCACAACAAATTGAAGCTGACTTAGGGGCGACTACTGAGTGAATGTCGCTATGTACTTCCTTCTTGGGAAAAGGAATAGCTAGGGGTGTCCTCCTAATCCAGAAGTGAATATATATTTTATTTATATGTTTGCTTGGACTATGTTGGTGTGCAAAGGACCACACAAAGAAGAGGCTATATCATCCTTGACCAATCTCAGATTTATTGGACCAAGGGAGAATTTGTACATCCATAGGATGGATTGTCCAACCATATGGGTGGTTTAGAAATGGGAACTCATCGATAACCCATGTAGTGTCTAAATGGGATCGCAAAGTATGTGATCCCAATATAGTGCTCACAGGGGAGGTGTTGCTAGGGGCATTATCTTGAGCCCTTGAAAAGAAAGCTTATAGGTGTACGATGGACAACTCAAGGAGAAAGCATAATAGACTTACATCTGCTATGAGTGGTGTATCTTAAGGTGTGAGAACTAACCAACCTATGGCGTATCCATCAACATGAGTGGTGTATCCATCAGCATAGTGAGAACCAACCAACATAAGGTGCCTGTTGGCATCCAATGATCAATTAGGAAAGAAAAAATGTTGGCTTACAACTTTCTAAGTGGAACTGATCATCAGGATAGTCTATCGTAGGTGGGATAGATGCTATCTAACCTAGAGCAACTACTAAGAAGGGAGCCCTAAAGAAGGACAAGACTCAGACTTGAAGCAAGGAAGAGGGAAGGAGCCACTAGGAGACTTATCGTAAACCTTAAATATACTTAGCCTAGTCAGTGTACGAGGACTAATCCAAGAAGAAAGCATAGCAGACTCACATCCTCTTAAATGAAGCCAACATGAGGTAGCCTACTGGCCATGCAATAAGGCCTACCAAATTAACAAGGCTCTCATCAGTGTGTAGTGGCCAATTAAGGAAGGAAAGCATAGCAGACTTACATCCTCCAAAGCAAGAAGACCATTGGGGTGACACACTAGTAGGGTAGCACGTCAGCTCGACCTAGAGTAGCTACTGAGTGAGGGCCACTAGGGGCGTTATCTCAACTCATAGTAGCCCGAGACAAAAGATGTGTTTGTTTTATATGTTTATGTGTAGCTTATGTTTGTGTTGTGTCGATGAAAGATAGGATGTCAGGCGGGTTCCTCACACCTAACCTAAACACATCATGGTGGATTCACAAACAAGAATACATTCAATATGGAAGAGATTGAATTAAAAATTGAATTATTTTATGATAATTTTTTTCAAACCTGATTTATAATATTTATTTAAGTAGAGCCCATTGTTTGGAAGCATTGGGCACTCCCCCTTGTATTAATAAGCTAATAAGATCCTCATTGGTAGGATTTCTCTATATCAAAAGGGCCTCCCCAAGTGGGACCAAACTTGCCTCCCATATTACGATGGGAAACAATTAGTCCCCTTAGAACTAAAATAAGCTCTCCTACTTGAAAAGCTCTAGGACGGACCAACTTGTTGTAAGCTTGAATCATTTTAGCTTTGTACAACTCAAGGTTTTGGCATGCCCGTAGGCATCTCTCCTCTAAACCTTTGAGTTCTTCTAACTACAACTTGGCGTTCTACTTTGTTGTGATCTTATTACCCACAGCTATCTTTAGTGATGAGAGTTGGACTTCTAATGGTAGAATAACTTCGGACCCATACACTAAGGAGAAATGAGTAGACTGAGTTGGAGTTCTATAAATGGTACGATAGGCCTATAATACTTCAACTAATTGCTCATGCCACTATCGCTTATTATTGTCGAGTGTCTTCATTAGAATTTAGATGATCATTTTATTGATGGATTTTGCTAAGCTATTTTCATTCGGGTAGTTGATGGTAGAATAACTCCAATCTATGATGTGTCTCTAGGTAAAATTATTAATCTCAATGCTCTTGAATGCAGTACCATTATCAGATATAATTCATCGAGGCACTCTAAACCTATAGATGATATGGTTCTTAAAAAACTGGAGCACATGCTAAGTTGTGACCTCTCTAAGCCAAATAACCTTCGCCCTTTTGGAAAAGTAGTTAGTAGCAGCTAAGATGAACCGATGACCCTTGGAAGAAAGAAGTTCAATTAGACCCACTATGTCACTACCTTAACAATTGAATGTCCATGAGGCCAATGTAGGATGTGGGATGAATGTTGATAATTGAGAATCCCCCAAAGATGTTGATGTTCTGATTGGTAATGACTAACTCTAGATTGCAATCAAGCCTCAGCCATGTTGGTGCAAGTGATGATATGAGAATCCCATCACATCATGGCCCCGACTTAAGAAAACTATTCATAACCTTTCCTTTCCTAAAATAGTAGATAGTGATTCTTCTCTTCTATAAGAGGAAGTCACACCATCAAATTATATCTCCTAGTGATGAATGCTAGCATCCCCTAAGTTCATGATTTGTTCATCGGGGAGATCATCACTAAGCAGAGAGTCAGCAAGAAGTGGGTGTGTTGCTAAAAAAATTACTAGCATTTGTCTTTTCATCGTATGGAGGGGTACGAAGGTAATGTCAAACTATAAGAGGATCATGGAAAGTCATGCCAATCATCCGGACAGCATCGGCCATGTCATGAGATACTATAGTGGATTAATCCTAGAGATTAAGTTTACCTTATGAGTAAGCATGTAGTGTTGTATCTTTTGGTATGCAAGATTAAAGATAAGCAATGCTTCTCAATGGGTGGATAATTAGCCTCATGGATTAGATGATGGTAGGTAGTAGAGTGCATTTTCCTTCCCTTTGTCATTGGCTTTGGCCAACAAAGCACCAAGGGAGTCATCTAACATAGTAGTGTAAAGTATGTGCGGGATACGCTAGAACGATGTCATCAAGTAATGCTTGATGTCCTTGAAGGCATGCTCACACTTGTCATCCCACTTGAACTACTTTTGACAAGTGCTGAGAATGGTTGACATCTTTTTGATAAGTTGGAAATAATGTGTCTTAGATATGCCAGTCACCCTTGGAATGATCTAAGTTGAGTTAAACTTTTATGAGGTGGCATTTCTACTATCACCTTGATCTTCTCTAGATCAATTTTGATTCCCTGGTGTTGGATAATAAACCCAAAGAATTTCCTTAAAGCTACTCCAAATGCATATTTTAGGGGGTTCATTTTGAGGTTAAATTATCTTAACTATTCAAAAACTACTCTCAAGTCAAAGAGATGGTCTTCCGTTTCTCTACTTTTGACCATGAGATCATCGACATAGCACTCGACTTGATGATGAATGAGTTCTTCAAAGATTCGAGCCATAGTCCACTGGTATGTACCACCAGCATTTTTAAGGATGGAAGGCATGACCTTATAGCAATAGATTTTGATCGGGGTTCTAAAAGTAGTGTTTCTTTCATCTTGAGGCCATCTTTATTTGGTTATATCATGAGCCATCCATGAAAGAAGATCGCATTTGATGAGGCAATGTACACCATCAACTTCAGGATTGGTAGTGGAAATTCATCTTTTGGACATGCCTTATTTAAATTCATAAAATTGACACATATGTGAATTTGGCCATTCTTTTCTTAACTAGGATGGCGTTGGCTAACCAGGTAAGGTATTTTTCATCCTAGATGAAGCCAACATCGATCATTTTCTTAACTTCATAAATGACCTCTTGTTCTATGTCTAATTGCATGCATCTAGGAGCTTGCTTGATAGGGTTAGCAATAGTCTCTATTGCTAATTTATGGACAGCTACATTAGGAGCCAATCTAGGCATCTCTTCATAACTCCATGCAAAGTAGTCCTTAAACTCAATCAATAATAACTAAGTAATTTCAATTTCATTCAACAAAGAACGATGTATGTTGGCATGATCTTCTTGTTCTAACTTGATTTCTTAGAGCTCATTGATGGTTGACTTGATCTCTTCTTCAAACTTCACGCATCTTTGACTTCAAAATCATGGATCATCACGAAGTTTCTAAGCCGCGACTCTTTATATGAGTTAATATGATTTGAAAAGAACCTATCATTCCAAATGATTGGTGATGACTAAGAATAATCATCATCATTATTTGGACCTTGTGAATCCTAGTCTCGGTCTTGATTGAGAGCTTTTTTTATTTGTCTTCCATATTCCAAAATAGTCATTTATTTTGACCAAGTATGTGGGATTAACCTTTCTTTGCTAAATTATGAACACATGGCAAGTACCAATCAAAAGGTAATTATATTAAATCTTTATATGAATCATCCTCAAGTTCTACATCACCTTCTTGAGGATGATGCTCCCGAAAAGAACCTCGAGTCTTCACACATGGATGACTTAGGGGCTTCCTTTACCAAACCCAGATTTTGAGAGGAAAGTTGGTTAGAGCTAAGGTTCCCCGATACTAATATTTCACATACATATTTGGATACACTTATGCTTTGCTTTGGATCCTAGTCTTCATCATTATCTGGCTCAAGTGTCACCTCCAAGGGAATTTATTACTAAGAAGAGCTGGTTGATGTGCAAACCATATAAGACTCATCCAGAATAGATTCCAAGTCTATATAGGTGTACTTCTAGTAGCTAGGACATATCTTCTATTAGGAGGCCAATAAGGAGGTTTTCCACCAATGGGGCTACCTTTTCCACTACCTGGTGGAGGTCAATCGTCCTACCCATATGTTCAAATGGAATAATGAACTATGGGTTGAATCAAATGTTAGGCTCCACTTCCTCCTCCAAGTTTATTTTTGTTCCCTTTTATTTTCTTTTTCATTTTCTCTTATCTGTTCTTTTTCTTTTTCTTTTTCACTTTTTTCTTTTATTTTCAAGTTTGGGAGAGTAGACTTGTTGATTTTGAGAGAGGTAGTATGCCGCATCCTCATACATGCTGACCTCCTAAACTATAAATGGATTGAGATCTCCTTTGACACAGTAGACGATCCCACCTCTCACAAACCTCATACACTGATGTAGAGAGGATGGAACTATGTTGTTCTCATGTATCCAGTCTCCCAAGAAAGGATTGATATCCAGTATATAATATGAAACTTGGGTTTGGTATTCCAATCATCTTTCTCCAAAAGTAACACTATGGAGTCTAAGGCCAGTTGACCTCAATTTTGGAGTGTAGATTCAATCTTCCCATCTTAGACTTAGGAGTCTTCTAGACACTAAGACTTCCTTAGTCATAATACAGTTCTAAAAATTAGATAAATACCTAACCTAAGCCTAAAGACTTAGAAAGGTTAACTATATGATTAGGTTATGCCTTAAGGATTAGGATAATCATCCTACCTTACAACCAAAATCCAATCCATGTTCACCTTCTCAAGCCAAACCTCAAGTTCAATTCAAACATCAAATTCAAATCCAAATCCAAACCCAAATTCCAAAACCAAATGATTGAATCCCATGATCAAATCCAAACTTGAACCCTTCCAAGCCATGAGACTATCCCATGGACTTAGCCAAATCTTAATCCAAATCAATCCAAAATCAATTGATTTTCTCAGAATCAATTTATATCTTCAATCATCTTCTTAAATATAAATCAAATCTACATTTAAATGATCAAAACAAATCAAATTAAATCAAAACCCATCCTAAGCCATATGTCTTATTCCATGGACTTAGCTAAATCTTAATCCAAATCAAGTCAAACTCAATTGATTTTCTCACAAATCAATCTTATTTTGAATCATCTTCTCAAATTTAAATTATACATTTAAATAATCAAAACTAAATCAAACCAATCAAAATCAAACTAATCCATGACCCAACTCCATTGACTTAGCCAAATTCCTTCATTCCAAAACCCAAATTCAATTGATTTTTCATGAATCAATCATACCTTCAATCATATTCATAAATATAAATGAAATCTAATCATCAAGCCAAACAAAGATCAACCCAAGTCAAACCCAACTTAACCCTTTTGACTTGAAATGTTCAAATGAACCAAAACATTTGAACCAGCCAATTACGAATTTATATATCAATCCAAAATCCATATGTAAACTCAACTAAATCAAACTCAATCCAAAATTAAGTGACAAAAACTTGGTGACTTGACCCAAAGTGGCTAATTTGACCTAAAGTCAAGTTCTAATCCTACCCAAATTAGATTGAACCAAGCCGATCAAAACCTCCCATCATGATTGTTGATCATCCTAGGTTGATCAATTATCCCAAATTTGGTCAAACCAAGTCAACCCCTTAACCCATATGAACCCAAACTAGCCAAATTTCAACCTAAGCCAAATCCCTTAAAATTAATGATTCATACCAAATCAAAATCAATATTTGTATATAACTTGACCTTCAATTGAGTCAAACCAAAACCCAATTTAGCCCAAGTTGACCCAAATTGACCTAAAAGACCAAATTGGGTCAAATCAAAATATAAACCAAATTGATTTCAACCAATGGATCAAGTTCATTCCAAATTGTTGAACTTGACCAAAGCCATGATTGGACCCAATTGAACCAATTGACCTTCTTAGCCCAAATTGACCAAAAGGTTCAAGTTAGCCTAAATCAAAACTAAATACAAATTAATTGAAGCCAAAGCCTACAATCATCTTCAATTGGTCAACTAAGCCCAAACTAACACATAGGCCAATTTGGCCAATTTGGTCAAATTGGTCAACTTAACCCATTTGACCCAAATGAATTCAAATGAGCCAAAATCAAATCTAAGCCAAACTAAACTAAACCAATTGAACCAAATAATCAAAATGATCATATGAACTTGAGCCAACCCTTGGTTTGATCTAATTTGACCAATTGGTCAACTTTCCCAACCTAAATTTGACCTAAATGAGTCAAATTGAGCCAAACCAAATTGACTCCAATTGACTTGAAATTTGGTCTAATCCACTTTTGGCTCATTTAAAATATGCATAAATCAAATCCAATATCAAATGATCATTCTACCCTTAGGTCAAGGGCATCATATGAGACAAATCACCCATTTAAGTGGTCATTTCCATTCCTTGCCACTTTGTACTCTCCAAATGGTCTACACAGGTTTGACCTGACAAACAAACCCATCATCACCAAATCAAAAACCATGGTTTCACACCATCTCATGATCAATGATTGATCATGACTTGACATCAATTAGGCCAAATCAAATTAACCATTGAGTTAACCCAAAAGTGATGTGATCTCTTTGATCCCCCTCTCAATGTGAAGGTGTGGATCCATTTGGACTTGATCAAGCTCAAGTGATCTAATCAATTGAGTAATGGAAAATAGACCATTCTCCTCACTGTGACATTAGATCACACCATCATTCATGATCAACATGGTCATTTCCCCTAGATCAATCTCATTTAATCTCTAAGCTCATTAATCCATCATCTTACATGGGATAATGAGAAAGCGCATCTATCCGCCATGAGGCTCTAAGTCGATAAGTTTTAAAGATCATCTTCCAAGCCGTCACATGGGATTAGGCATTAGGCTTAATTAATCATTCTTAATGCCTAAAACTTCTAAAATCATAAAAATCATAGAAAAATAACAAAAAAATAAATACTCATTTTAAAGGTATTTCACAGAATTATTAAAAATGATCTTAACTAATTTTTTATAGTAATTATGGTTTAATTATGGTTTAATTACAATTAATTTTCTTAATTACTCTTTACGAGCAATTAAATTTTGTTGGTTAATTTAATGGGATGACCTCTACCTCCCATGATTTTCTTGGGATTTATTACTCACTTAAAAGAAATTGACTAATTAAACCTTAACTCTCTTTGTTAATTAATGTTTAATTAGTCCATGCAATAATAAATTGGTTAATTAAGTTTATTCATTGTTTAATAGTAAGTGAACTAAGAATAGGTTGAGACCCTTTAAAGTTCATTTCATTTTTAAAATGGAATTAATTAAAATTTAACTAATTAATTAAAGAACTTAATCAAATTAAAATCATAATCACATCAAACCTTATTTAATTAAATCATTTGGTAGATCTTTAGGTGTTTAATAACCTAAAGTTTAATGAAATTATGGTTAATCACATGTGTAAAAAAAACCATGAGTAATTAATTAATTTTAATCTAAGTGATTATTAATCATGTGCCAATTGCATTAGGCCCTTTTATTTCTAGGATAATTGTAAGTTTATTTTCTGCATATCATGTCAAAATTATTTAGTTAATTACTTTAAGGTGACATAGGTAAGGGCAATTAATTCATCTAATTAAGGGTTCAACATAATTAACCCATAAAATTAACTTAATTACATTTCTCTACTCCTCTTTAAATCAAATTGAATCCAAAACTTAATTAATAAAGAAGCTTTGGTTTACTTGAAATAATCTTATTTGATTTGATTGTGCTTAAGAACTAGTTTACTTGAATGAATGACATGCTTATATTTGATTGTCCTCTTTCCAATCATGTTAAATTTCTTATATCATTTAAATTCATGTATTAATCTTTTCAAAATCAAATAAAATAAAATGGATTTCCTTTATGTAAGTTTGCATGTGTTGCTTTAATTTAATATATATTGACTATTATTTTCCAAATGCATTTTTCAAAAGCTTATAAGTCAATAATAATATGTGTCATATGATGTTAGTTATAAATACATAAGAAATGCATGTGCTTAAAAAGCTTAAGTGTATGAATGAGTTCACTTTCCTCTATTCATATGTTGATTTATATAAGATTGAATGATAATCTGGTATATAACATCAAACATGAGACTTTAGCCCCAAGGAGGTCATTTGATTACGTCACTTCCTAGTTTAACAATGGCATACCCATTTGATTTCATTCTTATGTATTTCAACATTAAATTTGGATAGCTTTAATTCATATATGAATGATTCAATAAAAAAAATACAATCTATGCATGATTTTCTTTCCCTAATTTATGTTTACATCCATGTGTGTCCAATAAAAGCAAGTTTATAGTTTGGACATCACAAGAATACAAGTCTTTAGTTAGCCTCAAGGAGGTCATTTGAATACCTTACTTCCCTAGTTTAACATTGAAATGTACTTGTCTATATCTTTGTACATATATATGCATATGTGATTAGTTAATGAAAATCCCCTTTTACATTAAAATTGCATGCATTCATAGTTGACTAAGTGGATGAATTAATTATCCATATGATTTGGAGCTTACTTCCATGTTCATTGAATTTACATATGTTTGAATGCAAATGGGTATATAGACTTGACATCCGAGAATACGAGGCTTTAGCTATCTAAAGGAGGTCATTTGATTACCCCACCTCCCAGTTTAACAATAACGCATACATTAAATTTCATTCTTATGACCTTTTTTGTATAAAATTTGGGTAAAGTTTTAATTTAATATGTTTAAATAATTCAATCAAATGAAATTCTAAACATACACATACATACATCATTTAAGTGTGATAAAAATATGCTAAGTGTATAGATACACTTGATTAAATCATATGCATGTTACATGTGATGGAAAGAATGATTTAATATATATGTATAGTGAATTATATTAATCTTAAGATTTTCATTTTGAATAGGATTATTTTAAGTGAACTAAACTTAGATTAATTAAATCATTTAATAATCCATTCACTAAAGAGAACTAAATTAAATTAATATACTTTAAGTGACTAAAGGTAGGGATGAATGAGGGTAATCTCTTTTCACTCTTTAACACTTAGTTGCTAAGTGTAATCAAATGAAAAAAACACAAATTAAAATTCTTAAATCAATTAAACTACTTCAAGTGAAATCAACCTTTCATGTTAAATTGAATCCTTCTACACTTAGAAAATACAACACTAATGCCTAACAAGACTTACCACTTTAACATATAATAGAATTAAGTCACCACTTAGCTCTAAGTTAGATGGTGTGATGTGATGTATGTTTTTTGTTTTATGATGTATTATTTTAGATTGGATGTTAGGGTGTATGCTTCATAGACTAGATGGTAGGACAATATTAGCCTAATCATGTTTTCTATAGGGGATTATGCTTAAGGGATGCTTAAAAATAAATGTGAATGCTCTTTTTGCAGGTTGCTTAAATCCTTAAGAATAATCCACGTTAGGATAGGTGGGCTTAGTTACCCATGTGTAGGTACTAAGTCTAAATTAAAAATACAACTACTTGGGATTATATGTATATTTAGCTAACCTCTATTTTCAAGTGCGGTTAGATTTACTTTTCCTACATAAATGTAATTTTTGCAGTAGGAATTAGAATTAGTGTTGTGGGGGATTAGGATGAACAGTGGCCAGAATGCATTATCCTAGGGCAACCTGTGATGCCTTTAACATAAGCACCATCCATATCAAAGAAGGAACCAAGTAAGAAATAGAGATATAAAAAAAGAAGACTCCCATAGCATTTAATACAGTTATAATTATTCTTTCATATTCCAGGTTCTATAAGGGTGAGCTCTACACATCTTTTCTCTTCTTGTATGGCGATTTGAAATAGCCTTTTATTCTTTTACAATAGTTTATGTAATTGTTTGATGTTATGTTTACATTATCCATTAGGGTGACATGCTTTTCCTACTTTTTTAAATGATTGATGCTTTAATGGCTTAGATGATTAGGCTCTTAGGATAAAATAACTTTTCTACCAACTAATCACTTATAACTAAATTTTAAATAACTCATAACCTCATCATAAAGCCTAAGACATAAATAAGATAATTAAAAGATTTAGCAACCCCTTAGCTATATTGTTGTATATTTCACATCATGCATGCATATTCTTTCTTAGTTAAACATGAAGAATCTCCCTCCTTGTATGATAAAAGAATGTTTGACCTGTGAGGGCATCCATTGTGGAAAAGAACACCTTCTTCTAGCTGATTTGACCCATAACCTATTTCATCATGCATTTAGGAATGAGAAATCCTAAAGCCTCTATCAAAATGATGTGTCTAAAATGAAATAAAATTTGAAACAATTTTGCATCTATTGATTAAGTCATATGCTCACCACTCATGCTCTAGTCTCTTAGGGAGTGTGTTTAGGACTTTAGTCTCTTTCTAATTAATTAACTACCTTAGCTATCTTGCAATTCATAAGACCAGACTACATGATTTTAAAGTTATAGGAGGAGTTAGCTGGTGGCCACTCCAAATAGTTATAAGTCCAGAAGTTGGACAATTTATTCTCTCTTATGGAGGTAAACCCTTATGTCCACCTATCACTTAGATTTAGGTCGTGCTTTAGCTTATGCTAAAGCTCCCTAGATTTAGGATCGAGGTAGCTATTTCCTTCAACTGAGCATAAATCACCTCTTAGGCATTCCACAACCTTGTGTTGGTGGATTATAAGCCTAGTAATCTAATTAAATTTCAACTCAAAACATATAAATCTCCTCAACTTCAAAATTATAAATCCCAACCATAAGATAAATTGGAATGCACTAGGCTTCCTAGTATCATGAGCATTTCTATTTTTTATTTCCAAAAATAAGTCTTCTCTTTGAACTTTCCATTGATTTTCAAATACAACCAATCCTTTGATAGTCTAACCTTGAAATCTTTGGAGATGATAATTGTCTACTTTAATCAAGAGTATTCTTAGGAAATTTCATTTCTTAAGATGTGACTAGCTATGGAGGCTTGCCTCTATAGGGAACTTAAGAACCTAGTTTAATATAAACCCTACTTTATTCATCCATATAAAGTAGGGGGAAAATCTCTGGTACATTCGAAGACCCATCATGCCTTAGGAGTCCTTATTACATGATTAGGTCCATTGTAAGGTGATGCCTATATCTTTCAACAAACTACATCCTCATATTGTACTCAATCACCTCAAAAGTACTCCAAAATAAACACCACATGGCTCTCTCTCCTTGTTCATTGAATCCTCTCAACATCATCCTTTCTTTTTGGAGTTTGGAGATGTCGATTCTCAAGTAGGAAAGGGTTCTAAACTCATAATATTGACTGATACACCTAGGTCAATTGAAACTCTAGATATCCTATATATATCAACATCCACTCTAATCTAAAGTAGCGGTTGTGCCCTATCATCCCTAGGAGTAAGTCTTCATCGCTCAATGTAACTTGTAAGATGTCCTTTGCATGGAATTTATCCACTTTAGTAGTGGTCAGCTGAGCTAAGCATATCTACAGATCAAGTAAGGCCTTAACTAGAGATTCTCTTATCTTTCTGGATAAGATAAAGTCATCATATATGCTTAACTTAGATGGAAACTTTCTAAGGTGAGCTAGGACATTGTAATCAACTCTGGCTTGGTCCTCCATAAGCATAACCATGGGTGGAGCATCCTATGGAGGGCTATCTCTCATTGGAACCAATGACTTGCTTACCCTTATCTTTGCTACCTTAGAAGGTAGAACTTTGCCACTTGTAGATTGACTTGTGACTTCTTGGAATGATGAGCTTATGGAAAGTTCTACCTTCATGCATACTATAGCTTCTCCTCTGGATCCTGAGTGGTTGACTCCAAGTCACTCTCAAGAGGTGAACCTAATTGATTCAAAAAAGGATAATCCAACTTTGAATTAGAAAAGAAAAGATCGGAACTACTAGAGCCATTATTTTTATTTAGACTCAAAGAGCTTTCAATAAGAATAAAATTAAGAGCATCACAAGTAAACAATATATAAGTAGAGTCAGCTTTCTTCATTAATTTATTTTAGGGTGGAGATACATGATAGAAATCAAGTAAAATCGAGTAAGGGATTTAGTGCTCTTATCCATAGATACAATGCTCCGGTATAAGGAGCTAGTAGAGGTGGTAACGATGGAGAGTATGCTCGGATGGTGCTACTGGATTACCTAAGGCATGTTTGGTGAGCTGCTGCTGCTATTGGGTTGCCATCCTCCTCAAATTATCCTTTGCAACTAGTAAACCTTCCTTGATGTTTGAGGTTTGAGCTATTTCTCACACTTACAAGGAATGCTTCTTGATCTTAGAAATGATCTTTTTAGAGGTTTGGGATAGGGAGATTTTCTATCCTTCTTTGGTCTTAAGAGGCCATAAGTATCTCAAAGGATTACTCTAACAGAATTGGATTGTTGTTCTAATAGGTATTCCTTATGGATAACTAGGCTCCCAACTTGTAGCTGAGCTCAAGCTAGTCTTTAAAAGTGATACAATCCTCTAAGATATGGCCTAACATGTGGTGGTTGGGGCAATAGCTAGGATCATCGCTCTTGCCCATTTCCTCTAGCCTCTTATGCTCTAGTAACTGAAAGTCAAGTTTCTTTAATAGATTCTTAAATATTTTCCTAACTACCTCCCTCTTAAATGAATATGGCTTATTCAATATATTGACAAGTATGTGGAAAGTAACTACTTGGTGATGGATATGAATACGTTGGGTAAAACTCTTGGTGGCGAAATGGTGGTTGTGGTACGGTGGTATGTTGGTCGAGGTGATGGAAGAGGAGGTGGCACAGAAGGTTGTTGAGCACGTAGTCTCTCATATTGAACTCTGGCTGGTTGCTTCCTTCTGTCCACTAACACAACTATCCCTAGCTTCTTCTCAAACACCTTCTGCGGCTTGGGCCTAGATGATTGGTCAAGAAAGGGCAACTATTTGGCTTCCTCTTGTAGGCTAGCCACCTTACTAATTAATTTATCGAATGTTTTGATGGTAAAACCCTTAAGCATGAAGGTGATTAGGCAATAGATATTCTTGAGAAGAATCTCAATGGCATGCTATTTGGACAGCTGTGTTTTGAATTTTATGCTTAGGTTGCACCATCTGAGAATATAATAAGGACTCATTGAGTTTGTTTCTGCAATGAGGTTGCTACTGTCACCCTTTGCTGAGTACCAACAAACCTCTTGATGAAGAGGTGCTCCAACTCAGCAAAAGTCTTCATCGAACTGTTGGGTAGTTCAGCATACCAATCAAATGCAACACGTGATAGATTGATAATCAAAATGCAGAAGAGGAGTGCGTTAACCAGGTTTGCAATAATTTCTAAAGTGTGCAATGTGTTATTTTTGGGTTTACCCACATCAAAGATCTTGAAGGATGGTGGCACAAAACCCATAAAATAAAACTAAATAAAACCTAAACCTAAAAATAAACATAAAAATAAATAAAAATAAAACCTAAATCTTAAACAAAAAAAATAAAACATAATAAACATAAACCTAAACAAAATAAACTAAACTAAAATAAATAAAACCTAAACATAAACCTAAAATAAACTAAACCTAAATAAAAAACAAAATAAAATAAAATAAACTAGAAATAAACCTAAACCTAAACTATAAAAACCAAAATAAACCTAAAAATAAAATAAAAAAAATCTAATCCTCATCCTAAAATAAAAATAAAACCTAAACCCAAAAAAAAAAAAAATAAAATAAAAATAAAATCAACTAAAAAAAATTAAGCTAAACCTAAAAAATAAATAAAAAATAAAAAAAAACCTAAACTAAAAAAATAAAACTTAAAATAAATAAACAAAAATAAATAAAACCTAAATAAAAATTAAAATAAAATAAATTTAAATAAATAAAAAATAAACTAAATAAACAAATAAACCTAAACCTACTAGTTTATTTAAATTTTTCTAAAAACCTAAACCCTAAATCTTAAACCCTAAATCCTAAATAAACACTGACAAACCTACCCTAAACCCTAAACCCAAACCCAAACCACAAAACCCTAAACTCTAAACCCTAAACCTAAACCTAAACCCACCTAAACCCTAAAACCTAAACCACTACTGACCTAAACCAAACCTAAAACCTAAAAAACTAACCCTAAACCCCCAAACTAAACCCCCAAACTAACCAACCCCAAACCCTAAGAATGGGAGAACCTTGGCGACAGATCATCACCATCAACTAGGCTCATAAATCTGGGTGTAGGTGAAGAAGTGATTATCATAGTGGTGGTGGGGATCTAGGAAGGTGAATATGGAGGTGATGGTTGGAGTAGTGTTGGTTATGGAGGTGAGAGGAGTGATGGATGTTACAGCCATGGTGGTCGTGAAAGGTGAGATCGGAGATATGATGGATCCTACTCAAGGCGGTTGGTTTGAACTAGAGAAACTAAGAAGACCATTAGATTACTACTTATGGAACTATCTTTACAGTAGATACGATTCTACTTATCATAGGGTTATGATTTGCTCTATGGGTGCTCATGTTTTATCTATGTTGTCGCTTGTGTCATAGAAAACTTGGGGTGCTACTTGGTTGATGAAATTGAAAACAAGAAATGTTGAATATGAATTTGTTCTCGGTTAAAAAATACCATAAACCCTAAACTAAAACTTAAACCCTAAACCTAAAATGTAAACCATAAACCCTAAACCCTAAATCCTAAACCCAAACCTAAACCCAAACTAAACCCTAAACCCTAAAACCCTAAACCCCCAAACACTAAAACTACAACTAAAACCTAAACCCTAAACCAAAACATAAACTAAACCCTAAACCTTAAATTATCTAACCCAAACCTAAACCCCAACCTTGAATAAAGATGTCATTAGGAGTAGATCTAGATTGACCTAATCGACATAATTATGGTAGTTAAAGAAAATATTCTCAAGAGACTTTCCCTTGACTATTAGAGATTTGAATACCTAAACTAACCTAAATCATATTATAATACCATATATTATAATATAATGTAAATCTATTTGAGCATGTAGTGATGTGTTTTGGATGTTATAAGATGTTTTAAAATGTTTTAGTATATTATGGTATTATGCTCATAGTCTATATTAATATAAATCATAAAATATTGATTTACTAAATGAGATGATGAAATTTGTTAAATTTGAAGTGGGAATTGGGTTGTAGTACCAAAGGTGTGCTATGCCACTTGTAGTCTAAAAAGTAAGATTTTATGTTCAAAATAAATATTATATATTGTAGCTAAACCTAAACATAAATAAAATAAAAATAAAATAAAATAAAAACTTAAACTAAAACTTAAACCTAAACCTAAACCCAAAAATAAAATTAAAATTAAAATAAAATTAAACTAAACTAAAATAAATAATAACCTAAACTAAACTAAATAAAATAAAATAAACCTAAGAATAAAAAACCTAAATAAAATATAAACTAAATGTAAAATAATAGTAAAATCCTAAAATAAAATAAAATAAAAACTAAATAATAACCTAAACTTAAAAATAAACCTAAAAATAAATAAAAATTAAAAATTAAAACCTAAACAAAAAAAAAAATAAACCTAAAATAAATATAAAATAAACAAAATAATATAAACCTAAACATAAACTAAAATAAACACCTAAATAAAACCTAAAACCTAAACCTAGATAAACTAAACTAAGAAAAAAAAATAAATAAAATAAACAAATAAAAATAAACCTAAATATATCTAAAAAAAATAAAACCTAAAAAATAAACCTATAATAAAAGCCTAAAACCTAACTAAAAAATAAAATAAAAACCTAAACCTAAACTAAAATAAATAAAACCAAACCTAAAAAATAAAATAAAAATAAAACTCAACTAAAAGTAAAATTAAACTAAAATAAAATAAAAGAAATAAGAAAAGCTAAAATAAAAAAATAAATAAAATCTTAACTAAACTAAAGATAAAATGAACATAAAAATAAAAAACTAAATAAAATAATAACTAAACATAAAATAAAAATAAAATAAACCCAAAATAAAATAACATAAAAAATTAATTTAAATCCTAAACCTAAAAATAAAACTTAACATAAAAAAGAAATAAAACTTAAAGCTAAAATAAATAAAATAAAATAAATAAACTAAAATAAATAAAAAAATAAACCTAAAATAAACTAAACCTAAACCCTAAATTAAATAAAATAAAATAAACTAAAATAAACCTAAACCTAAACTAAAAATTAAACCTGAAAATAAACCTAAAACCTAAACCTAAAAAATTAAAATAAAAAACTAAAATAAATAAACATAAAATTACCTCTGACAACAACAAACTGAATCCCACTAGGTGGTTAATACATGAATCTTAGCTCCAATATCAAATTCTCATTTAATTGGTATCTAAGATCATTTTTTAATCTTAACCAAGTCTAGTAATACCTTTCTTAACATAAGGAAAATCTAATCTACTCTCTCAAAAGGACGCTTTATGTGGCCAAACCATCTAAGGCCACTCTCCTAATCTTATCTAGAGCTACTCCAACTTTTTTAATACTCATTTTGCATTCTATCTAGGTAAAACCACTCATCCACACGAGCATCCTCATCTGTAACACTTAAAGTCTTATGTTTCTCTTTTATTGGCCAACATTACCATAAGTCATTGGGTCTTAACCATCTTATAAAATTTTCCAAAGTTTAAGTGGAACTATCACATAATAAATGCATTCCTCCACTTTGACCATCCAACTTGAATTCTACTAATATCTCCATCTATTTCACCATCATTTTGAACAATAGAGCCTAAATCTCAATAAATCACTCTTATTAATGACTTGATCACTAAAGTCACAACCTAAAATTCTACAACTAAAATTACACTTATATTCAAGACTTACGAAAACCTTTAGACTAAAGTTGACCTCCATAATTCAAGTTTAAAGGACCTCTAGTCTTATCAACAAGAAGAATGTCATCAGCAAAAAGCATACACCAGGGTACATCTTTAGAGTCTTAAAAATTAATACCTAAACCTTAAAAATTAAATAAAAATAAAACTAAACCAAAATCAAAACCTAAAAGATAAACTAAAATAAATAAACCTAAAAATAAATAAAACTAAACTAAATCAAAACAAAAATAAACACGAATAAAAATAAAAAATAATCCAAAAACCTAAACTTAAACTAAGTAAAACCTAAAAATAAAAAAATAAAAAAACCTAAACCTAAATAAAATGAAAACCAAACCAAAACTAAAACCTAAACCTAAACCTAAACCTAAAAATAAAATAAAATAAGCTAATAAAAATAAACTGAAATAAAATAAATAATAACCAATACTAAAGTAAAAAATAAAATAAACCAAAGAATAAAAAACCTAAATAAAATAAAAGAAAAATATAAAATAAAAATAAAATAAAATAAAATAAAATTAAAATAAAGACTAAATAAAAACCTAAACATAAAAAATAAACCTAAAACTAATACCAAAACCATAAACTAAAAAAAACCTTAACCTAAAATAAAAACAAAATAAACCTAAAAAAAAAATAAATTGACATAAACCCAAACTAAATAAAATAGATAAACTAAAATAAACCTAAACCTAAACAAAATTAAAAAAAACCTAAAAAAAAAAATAAAAATAAAACCTAAACCTAAAAAATAAAAAAGATAATGAAAAAAAAATGACCAAACCTAAACTAAAAAAATAAATAAACTAAAAAATTTAAACTAAAATAAATAAACCTGATATATAAAATCTAACGAAGTGAAACTCTAAAACTGAGCCTGAAACCTGATCCTAAACCCATTACTAAACCAAATCCTGAGCCCTAAATCATAAACCCAGGCTAACTAAACCATAAACCCTAAACCCCAGACCTTAAAATACTCAGAGCACTAAACCTAAAACCTAAACCTAAACTAAATAAAACCTAAAAATAAAATAAATAAATAAACTTAAAACTAAATAACTTATAATAAAATAAAAGAAAAACCTAAACTAAAATGTAAACCTAAACCTAACCCTTAAAATAAAATAAAATAAAAAAATAAAACTAACTAAGTAAAATAAAATAAAACTAACTAAAATAAAAGAAACCTAAAAATAAAAAACATAAAGAAAATAAAATTTTAACATAAAATAAAATAAAAAAGTATAAATAATAAAATAAAAACTAAATAAAACCTAAACATAAAAAATAAAACATAAACCCTAAACTAAAAAAAACCTAAACCTAAATTAAACAAAAAAACCTAAATCTAAACCTAAACTAAAATAAACTAAACTAAAATAATTAAAAGCTAAAATAAACTAAACCTAAACCCTAAAGTAAACAAAATAAAATAAACTAAAAATAAATAAAAACCTAAACTAAAAACAAAACATAAAATAAAAAAAACCTAAAATCTAGACTAAAAATAAAATGAAAACCTAAACTAAACCTAAAATAAAATAAAACCGAATAAAAAATAAAATAAAATAAAAATAAACTAAAATAAGCATAAATCTAAACCAAAACCTAAAAAAAAGATCAACGAAACTAAAAAATAAATAAACCTAAAATAAATAAATAAACTAAATAAAAATAAAATTAAACTAAATAAAATAAAAAAATAAAATAAACTAAAATAAAAAAACTAAATAAACTAAACCTGATTTACTAATTTAAAATAAATAAAAAAACATTAAACCTTAAACCCTAAATCTTAAACCTAAACCTAAACTAACCCTAAACCAAACCCTAAGCAGATCTAAATCTGACCATAAACCTGACCCACTCATCTAAACCATAAACCCAACCCAGGCCCTAAATCATGAACCCTGATTTAGCATGGGCCCACCCTAAAATATACTGGGCTTTCCAAGACCACCCTAAAGCCACAACTGAGCCTGGACCTACAACCCTAAATGGTGACCACTGAAACTACACCCTAAACCATAGCATGGGCCACTGACCCTGAGCCAAACCAGATAAAAATATAAAACCACTAACCTAAATAAGACCTAAATAAATAAATAACATAAACCTAAATAAAATAAAAAAACTTGAACTATAATAAAATAAAACCAAAGAATAAAATAAACATGGATAAAATTAAATAAACCAAAATAATAAAATAAAACTAAATAAAACCTAAACCTAAAAAATAAACTTAAAATAAATAAAAATAAATTCTAAAATCCATAAAAAAAAATGAAAATAAAATAAACAAAATAAAATAAACCTAAATTAAAACTAAAATAAACTAAATTAAAATAAACAAAACCTAAGCCTAAACCTAAACCTAAACCTAAACTAAAAAAAATATACTAAACTAAAAATAAACCTAAACCTAAATTAAAAAATAAAACCTCAAAACAAACCTAAATTAAAAACCTAAAACTTATATCTAAAAAAATAAAATAAAAACCTAAACCTAAACATAAAAATAAAGAATAAAACTTAAACCTCAATAATAAAATAAAAATAAAACTCAACTAAAAAATAAACCTAAACCTAGAAAATAAATAAAAATAAATACTTAAACTATAATAAATATACCTAAAATAAATAAACTAAACTAAATAAAATAAATAATAAACCTAAAAAACTCAAATAAATAAAAAATAAACTAAATAAACCTACAACCCTAAACCCTAAACTAACTCAAAACCTAAACCCTAAACTAACCCTAAACCCTAAGAATGGCCAGAACCTTGACAGTAAGAACATCACCGTTAACTAGGCTCAGTCTAGATCTGGTAATGGAGTCAAATTCAGAGGTGGCGGTTATCACAGTGATGGTGGGGGATCTAGAGGTGCTGATGGATATGAAGGTGATGGTCAAACTAATGGTAGTTATGGAGGCGAGAGGAATGTTGGAGGTTACAACCGTGGTGGTGGCGGAGGGAGAGTTCAGGGAAATGACGGCAGATCCCGATACTCGAGAAGCGGTGGCCGTTCTTATGGGAATTGTGGAAACTAAAAAATGGCCAATCTGATCTACTCCTTATGGAACGGTGTCTTTATAGTTGAGATGATTCAACTTATCTGGGGTTTTTGATTTGTTTTATGGGAGCTCATTTTTTATCTATGTCATCACTTGTGTATTAGAAAACTTCTAGTGCTACTTAGTTGATGGAATCAAAAA
Source organism: Cymbidium sinense (assembly GCA_021442155.1). NCBI lineage: Eukaryota > Viridiplantae > Streptophyta > Magnoliopsida > Asparagales > Orchidaceae > Cymbidium > Cymbidium sinense. The sequence goes on along the minus strand of JAKCPB010001804.1, from coordinate 58,578 downwards.
GAAGAAATGTTGAATATGAATTTGTTCTCTGCTAAAAAAAACTTAAATCCTAAACCCTAAACCCTAAACCCTAAACCCTAAGCCTAAAACCTAAACCCTAAACCCTAAAACCTAAACTAAAAAAAAAAACTCAACTAAAAAATATACTCGAAACTAAAAAATAAACTAAAATAAATAAACTAAACTAAAAAAATTAAAAAATAAATCAAATTAAAAATACATAATGAAATAAACCAAAATAAAAAAAAAATTAATTAAATAATCTAAATAAACATAAACCTACCCATTTACTTAATTTAAAAAAAAACCCTAAACTCTAAATCCTAAATCCTAAACCCAAAATTGGGAACACTATACTAACCACTAAACCTAAACCCACCTCCACTCAAACCTAAACCTACCCCCCAAACTGACCTCTTTCTAAACCAAAACCCCAGGCCACAACTCTGAGTCACAAAACTCTAAAGAGCCCTGGGCCCTAGGCCCAGACCTGACCCACAGGCTAACTGAGCCTGATCCTGGGTGTCTACTTCTAAACATCTAAATTCTTAAACCAGGCCACAGTCCCACAACTCTAGGCGCAGGAGCTGGGCTTCATTGATCCTAGCCCTGCCCCACCCTGAGCCACTGAGGCTGATAAACTCTAACCTTCTAAACTCCACCACTCTACTAAACCTGGGCCACTCCCCAGGTTTAGCTCACTAAAAACCTGACCTAAACTATAATACTAGATAAGATAAATAAATAAGCTGACCTACAAATGGCTAAAATAAAATTAAACCTAAAGCTAACCTAAAACTAAATAAAATAGAAAATAAAATAAATTAAAATAAAATAACTAAAACCAAAATGAAACTAAAATTAAAACACGAATAAAATAAAATAAACCTAAAATAAAATAAGCTAAAACCTAAATCCTAAATCTTAAACCTTAAACCTAAAAACAACTAAACCTTAACCCCAAATCGAACCTAAAACTAAATCCTAAACCTAACTAAACCGTAAACTCTAAAACCCTAAACCCATAAAAAACCTTAAACTAAACCCCAATCCCCAACCACAAAACCTAAAATCTAAAACTTACAACCCACCTAAACACCAAACCCAACCTTAAACCCTTAACCTTAAACTCTAAACCCTAAGAATGGATAAAACGAAGGAAGGAACATCACCATCAAAGGCTGGGCCAGATCTCATAGTTGAGAAGCGAGCGATGGCTATCTGATGGTGTTGGGGATCTAGAGGTGTTGGTGGATATTGAGATGGTGGTGGTGTGGTGGTTATGGAGGTGAGAGGAGTGATGGAGGTTACAACTATGATGGTGGCCAAGGGAGAGATCTAGGATATGATGGTAGATCATACTACTCGTGAGGCCAGGGTGGTTTTGATTTGAACTAGAGAAACTAAATAATGGCTGATCCAATTTTCCACTTATGGAACTGTGTCTTTATAGTACAGACAGTTCTACTTATCTAGAGATATTGATTTTCTTTATGGGTGCTCATTTTTTATTTATGTCATCACTTGTGTCTTTGAAAACTTGGGGTCTACTTGGTTGAAGAAATGAAATGTTGAATATGAATTTGTTCTTTATTAAAACCCAAAACCTTAAACCTAAACTAAAACTTAAACCCTAAACCCAAACCTAAACCAAACCTACTAAACCTTAAACCTTAACCTAAACCCCATCTTAAACCACAAACTAAACTTCTAAGCCTAAACCCTAAATCCAAACCCTAAAACCTAAACAAAACCACACCACCTAAACCCTAAACCCTAACATTTAGAGGGTAAATAAAACCCTTACACCATAATAAAGAGTCACAGAATAAAGTTTTTAGGATACAGAGTAAAACGAGAAAGAGGGGATATTGCTATTCCAAATTTTGGAGAACACAATAGGAGAATCCTGATTGTCTTTAGTGTGAATCCACACATTTTTAAGGTTGAAGTTCCCATTATAAGATAACTTAAAGATAATCATGATTGTTAGGAGTGATAGGAATACTAGTAATCATATTTAAGAAAGTGGAAGGAATAGAATCAGTAATCTTACTAGTGTTCCACATGTGGTTTTGCCAGAATGAATTAACTCTAATAGCAGAGGTGGAGTGAGTGTAGAGTAAGTCATCAATGGAGCCAAAACCACTCCAGTTGTCTTGCCAAAAAAAGAATTGCCTGAGTTTATGCCCCAAAAAATTAAGGATTCATCTCATTTGGAGAATAAAGTCTTCCACAGGAGAATTGCGATTTAAAAGGACAAATGAGAGGATGTTTACCAGCAATAATTAGAAGTCATGAAATTCATCCAAAGACTATTTTTGCTAAAGTTCCACCAAAGTTTGTAGAGAAGACATTGATAACTTCTTTGATGGATTTACATCCCAGACCTCCCTCTTCAAGAGTACCACAACTATTAGACCGGGATGACCGGTGCATTCTTTTAGAGGATGTATTGGTTCCCAGAATTTGTTTAAGAGACGCCAATTCTCTGTTTATGGTAGAGTTGGTAGGCACAATGGTTTGAAGAAGGTATATGGGCATGGAATTTAGAGTGCTCTTGATCAAGGTAAGCCTAAAGAGAGTAAATGAAATTCCCAAACCAAAATTTTGTTAGAAATTTTTTGAATTAGATCATCAAAAGGTGAGATCTTTTTGGCCTTTGAAAAGAGCTCCAAGGTAATTAAGAGGAGTTGATTTTGCTTAAAATTAGTAATTCTGGATATTTGGTTAAGTATATTAGGAGGAATCTTAGTTGAAGGAATAAAATAGCATTTTCCTTCATTAAGAAAAGGATCACTAACTTTACCAAAATCATTAAGAAGGTTCTTGATGGTTTTAACATGTTGAATGGGCAGTTGAAGATAATGAAATCATCAGAAAGCTAAGATGAGAAATAGGAAAACCTCCATGAGTTTTAAAAGACATATTAGGCTTTTTTTGAAAAGATCATTCGCTGACGGTATTCAATAGTGATGATAAAAGAGAAGGTGATAGTGGGTCACCTTGCCTCAAACCATGGCTAGAAGGAAAGAAACCTATGGACTCATCATTCATGATAACCGAAAACCAGACATTCGTGATACATCTTTTTATAATCTGGATAAAACTATCAGAAAAACCAAACAAATTCAAGATTTGAAAGAGAAAGCCCCATGAGAGATTATCAAAGGCTTTAGCGATGTCAGCTTTGAATAAGATGTTGCCTCCTCTAGAATTGATATCAATGTCATGAACCATTTCTTGGCGAGAAGAATATTATTCGATATTGTTCTATTTAACAAAACCAGTTTGATTAGGGGAGATGATTTTAGGAAGCAAAGGGCTAAGCTATTATTTATTAATTTAGCAATGAGTTTTTTGAAAAAGGTGCAAAGACTAATCGGTCTAAAATCAAGATTCGAGATTGTTAATTTTGGGAATAAGGACAATAGAAGTGAAAAGTATTTAGGAATGGGATTGCCATCAAAGAAATCAATAACATTAACTAAATCGGTTTTAATAAATGGCCTTTGAAAGAAGTGGGTCATATAGCCATCAGGGCCAGCAACAGAGTCAGTGTTCATGTTCTTAAAAGTATTACTAATCTCCTCTTCGGAAAGACACATAGTGAGTAAATGATTATCCTCCTAATCATAGAAGGAATAAGATGGGTGTTTGATGAAGTATCTAACAACGCTTAGAATTTAATAAAGTTTGGAAATGATGAATGACGATCCTTAATATCATTATTATCGGTTATCCATTCACCATTAGAGTTCTTAATTTTCTTAATCGAGTTTAAGGCTTTCCGTTTATTACAAATGGCATGAAAGTACACGGTATTTGTCACCATCGACAACATGTTTTGCTTTTTTTGATGCCAAAGGTTTCTTCCATGTTTTGATAATTAAGCAAGTTATTCTTGCCAATGTTCAACTCCTCAAGTTTACTAGGATCGGTTGAGAGACATCAAGAGAACAAACCTCTTGTTCCATAGCTTTAAGATTTGTGAAAAGATTTTAAAAATGTGTTTGTTCCACCAATTGATTTTATTTAAGTCTTTTGAGCTTAAGCCAAAGGCGAGTCATACCTTTAAACTAGGAAAACAGCCATCCAATTAGTGATAGGGACATTGGTGAAGTCACTATGTTGGGTCCACATGTTTTGAAATCTTAAAGGAGAGTAGATGGGTTTGGGGGGATTAGGAAATCAAGAGAGGACATGGTGGACAAAGTTCTACTCAAATGCTCAATAGTGGTAGAAGACCATTGATTGATCCAAAGAATTAAAAGGGCCCTATCAAGAGCCGCCAAAGCCTAGGTATGAAGTTGACCAGTGAATGATGTCAATCAAGGGTCATATTTGAGAAGTCCTCCATGGAATGAAGGTTAGGAGAACATCCTCCCCTTCTTTCTAGCTATGATAGTATTGAAATCACCTCCAATCAACCAGGGGAAGGTTAGGGAGGAAGTGCGTAAGTGATTCCAAAGGATGTTCCTACCAGCTCTATTACAAGAGGCATAGATAAAAGAGCCAAAAGCTGATAAGTCACCTAAGGAGATTTTGACATTAACCAATTGGTTATCAATGATGGAAATGGTGATGGAGTTGTGCCAAAAGCACCAAATTTTATTATTAAGATTGAAGAAGAAATTATGAAAGCCAAGGGATCTAGCGACAAAAGCAATCTTAGAAGAATTAATGAAAGGTTCAATAAGAACAAGTAACTTGATATTATGAACACGATAAAGACTCTAACACGATTGGGGTGAAGAGACCCACAACCCGGATATTCCAAATAAGAAAATTAATCATAAGGGGACAACCAAAAGGGAAAAGTAAAAAAAAGAGAAAGGAAGAGAGAGAAATGATGGCACATTACTTGTGTGGGGTGGAAGAAGAGTGATTCTAGAGGTTATTATTAGAAAATTTTTGCTTTGAAGGGTTTTTGTTTTAACAATTTGAAAGGGTCTCTCAATCCAAATTATCTCCATCGAAGAGATTGATTTATGGGTTCAAATAATAGAAGAATCTATCAATGATTTAGAAGAGGGATTTCACCTTCTTTATCGGATAGAGTATGATCAATTGGATATCACTCAAGGAAATAGATGTGGAAGTTGTGGCACCATTAAGTAATACAAATATCTTTCTCAATATGTTCTGAAACCATAGAGTCATTATTGATTTGGTCCATTATATGATTCCCATTCAAATTAATTGGGTGTCCAATATGAGGCTACCATTCATTTTTTGTATGATTTAAATGAAGCAAAGAGCTATCATGGGCGGATTATTACAAGGGGTGAAGTTAGGTAAATTGCCATTGGTAACATCACACCCCTCATTGGTTTTGTTTGTACCAAGGTTAGATTGTTTGCCACTAGATAGATCGGCAGAGGTGTAGGAGAGGTTCTTTTTGAGTATCTTTAGGCACTATGCTAGAGTATTGGTTTTCCCAATTCCATTAATGGTAGTCATATTCGTGGTAATTTTTCGAGATTAGGATGAAGCACAAAATCAGTGATGGTAAAGTGAATCTTGCGGTGCAAAAATAGGAAAATTTTGAATTTGACTTTTTGACTATATCCAAATTTTTTTAATCCAAACCTCTTTGGGATATTTCTTTTTGATGTCTCAACGAGAATATGAGATGGCCTAGATCTATTGGTTGCTTGATCTATTTGGAGAGGTCTACCAAAAAAGGCAAAGAAACAAAACTTGATGAATGACATAATGTATTCGCATGTTAGGAAAAGCAAGCCAAAGAGGGACAATGGGAGATTCTTCTTTGACATCAAATAGAGGCTATTTGAGCATTTGACAATTATGCACAAAATAAGAACGTAAAAAGTGAGTAATCTAAATCATTAGAAAGTTGAATAAGAATGTGAGGGATCAATGAGATAAAGAAAGAACCGAATTTTAAACTATGAAAGAAAGTAATGTTATCAAGAGTTGGGCATCTAAGGGAGAATTTACCCACCAAAGCGAACTTCAGGGCTTAGCAAGTTTCTCAACATCCTGATCAGAACACATTACTGGCAATCCATGATAAGAAGTCAAAATGAGATTAACTGAAGCATTCGAGCTAGGGATCTTACCAGATAAAGCATCTTTGAATGATTTAACAGCAGTTACATTAACAGGTGCAATCGAATCTAGAAAACCTGTAGAGTCAGAGAGCAAAGTTGGTGTAGGCGTGTGGGACGGGATTCATAGACGAGCCTCCTCCATTGCTCTAATCCAAGGATGTCATCACATAGGAGGGCAGAAAGCTGGTGAGAGAAGTGCGAGAAATAAATACACGAGAATGACCAATCCACCGAGGGGAACTCAAAGTCGCCAAGATCACTAGAGAGGGAGCGCTGCGGGTGGGGTGTGTTAAGGTTTTAGGGTTTAAGGCTTAGGTCAATGTTGTTCCCATATTGAGAATGTTAACCATGTTTTTGTTAATGGGATTATTGCCTCTAAAATTTGGATTTGGTATGATAATCTATTCAACACTATCAATTTTAATTCTTTTACTTTATATAACTTCAGTTTACTTTGACTATAAAGGTCATATTAAAATCATAATCGCCATTACTCTTATTTGGTTCATATGGATGGATGAAGTTAAACATCATGGGATTATATGAATCACATGAGGATTCTAGAACTAAAAAAATAAATTTAGACTTGTTTAAAGCCAATTTAATCCATTACAAGCATTTTAAAGGCTAAAATCGCTAATAAGCGGGCCTCAACTTTCAGGAGTCTTATCAAAATGATAGAATGGCTTTTGGAAAAAACCTCTTGATCATATTATTAAAATTATCTTAAATCTCTCATAATGGCCGGGTTGTGGAGGCATTTTAGGGATTCTAAGGGTATTGTTCTATGTGCATTTGCTTCATATTTGGTCTTGTTCCTTCTTTGAGCTTTATACAAAGCTCTAGAAATTTGTCTTCAACCTGGCTCAATATTTGGATGAGGTGGAAATGTAGCAATTTTCAAACTGGTTAATAAATATTTATCAAGGTAATCTAGATGGTCTATTTCTTAATTTCTAAACATTCTAGTTTAATTTTTTATCTAACTCTCTCTCTCTCTTGTCTGGTTTTCATTTTATCTTTTTTTAAATATTAATCATATTTTATTTGAAGGTTTCTTTGGTGGGATCTTCTTTGTTGCTTTCTTCCTTCAGCTATCGATGTTCTTTCTTAGCTTCTCTCACAGTTTTGACCTTCTTACCCTTAATGTGACTTATGTTGCAATAGTTGCTCTAATGGAGTGACTCTCTTATTGCTTGATTATTTAGGTTCATTCATTTTGGGTGGTGAATCATATCTATAGTCTTTGTTTATGTAATCTGCATCTATTGGGTGTCTTTACCTTCTTGGATTTGCCATTTAAATTGTATACTAATCGATGTTACCTATTTCTACTTTAAGACTTTGGATGTTTGTGGATTTGGTTTAATTAGCTATTTGACTCTTGTCTTAACCCTATAATATCCCTTTTAGTCATTAGTATTGTATCACTATGCCTTATCAAGCTGTTCTACTTGATCATAAACTATGGTTGGTATACTCTCAATGACTATTATTTGGCAAGCAGGTATTTCTCCAGATTGTAAATAATAGGGATATTGTTCTTCATTATGAAGGTTCCTTATGGTAGTTTTCTTAGGTGATTTGGTTCCTTGAGGCTTCTGTCAATCTTGTTGTCTCGGTATTATTTTTCGGCAGCAAGCTTGGATTTTTCTCAATGGATCATTATCCGCATTCTTTGTGATTGTGGGTAATTTTGTATTGCGATTTTGGTTTCTATTTTCCTTGTCCAAGATGCCTTGATTGTTGTTTGTCCTTACTGTGGTCTTCTCTCCATTTGTTATGTTGTGAACATGCTTTTTTAAATATCCTTTTAAATATCCTTTTTTTTTGTTATGCTGGAAGGGCATCAATGGTTTATCTTATAAGCATGATATTATTGGCAATCATTTATTATTATTTTATCCTTGGCGGGTTGGATTATGGTGATTAAGCACCCTATTCATGATTTCTCTAATGTAATTTGCTTGGGGTGGGGTGCTATTCATCTATCCTTCCATTATATATTTTGGGTGGCCTTACGGTTTAGTCTTCTTATCTGGCTTATTGTATTATTAATGCAGGTTAGTTTGATTCTGATTGCTTGGTGGACTTTGCTTTGAACCTCTTTTGGTTATATTAATATTCTGCTAGATGTTTTTTCATTCTCTGATAAACCACGATTTGCTCTGTTATGGATGGGAGCATTATGACATTACTTTTGGTTTTGTTATTTTGATTATTTCATGTCCTCAAATTTCTGGCTTGGTTTTGGCCACCCTTGTTGTCTATGTTGGTCAAGATTTTTTGGGTCCTTTAGAACATTTATTGCTCTTGATTCGATGGTGATGGTTTTGGAGATTTACTAGTGTTACCTTCAATGATTTTATGGGTTTTATGGCCTGTCCTTCCCACTCTGAATATTTGTGTCTTCATTGTTTGTTTGTCTTTTATTTTAGTTATCCATTGTCCTCTTTTTTACATTCTATTTTACATTATTGCATTACTTGTTTTTTATGTTGGGTTGGCTTCCATGCTATTTTTACCCTATTTATCTTCTCTGAATCTTGTTTGCATTACCATCTATTGTCTATTCCTATCTTTGGTTTTGTGTTTTTTTGGTCATTAAAAGAGGTGTTATGAAGTTTTTTGTTCTTTTGTCTGATTCTGTTGATTATCTAAATTTTTTATGTTTACCATGGAGTTGTAGCTCTAAATTTCTTTTTGTTAGTTTTTTGGTTGAGTTTACTATTGAGCTATCTTTACAATTGTCTTTCTCCAATTACTCATATGGACATAAAAAAAGGGTTGTTTCTGAGTTTCAATTATATATCTTATGGGAAGGTGAACTATATCATTGACTTGATTAGTAGGATTGCAAGTTATCTCATCCTATTTTTGGTGGTGGGTTTTTATCTTTGGTTTCACTTGGATATGAGGCTAAGCTAGATGACTAATTCCCCTATGTTTACTCTCATCGATGACTATATTGTGATATCTTTCTTGAATGAGACAACTTACCATTTAGCTCTTTGCAATTACCTCTCTATTTTAGATATGATTGTGTTTAGGATTGCGGTAATAAAGTTCATAAGACTATCAACAACTGGGTACCTTCCTCAAGTTTGTTGGCTATGATGTAATTTCCCTTTGGTATGGTAGTAGCTTATGTGATGTAACCCTTCTAATGAAGTTTGGATGCTCAATTTTGCATCACCCAATTTGGTGTGATTGAGCAGCCTTCTTTATCAACTTTTCTTATTATCTCAATTTTTTGTTTTCATTTATCTCTCTATTTGTACTTTACCCACAATCTCTCTCTAGTGTCACTTTGTGATTCTCCCTTGTTCTCTTGCGTTTGCTCCATATTACCAAGCTCTCTTACAACCATAGCATTGGCCTTAATCTTCCTTTCGATTATTATGTTAGCCATATAGTATCTTTTGATTGCTTTAATGTTTTCTCTTGCTTTTGGATGTACTTAGATGGATTCACTCCTTAGGCTGATTGTAGCTTTTGAGCTTAGATTGAGTTTATCCTCTTTAAGGATCTTGTAACCCTTTTTTGTGGCAATAAAATACCCCCGTATAATGGGGTTTCCTTAAAAAAAAAAAAAAAACCCTAAACCCTAAACCCCAAACCCTAAACCCTATACCCTAAACCCTAAACTAACCTTAAACCTTCAATAAAGATGTAAATAACAATAAATCTAAAGAATGTCCTAATTCTAGCATAGTTATGGTAGCTAAAGAAAATTTCTTCAAGAGACTTTCCCTTGACTATTAAAGATTTGAATACCTAAACCCTAAACCTAAATCATATTATAATATATATTATAGTATAATGTAGAATCATATATTTGAGCATGTAGTTATGTGTTTTGGATGTTACAAGATGTTTTGAAATGTTTTAATATATTATGGCATTTTCCTATAGTCTATATTAATATAAATCATAAAATATTGATTTAATAAATCAGATGATGAAATTTTTTAAATTTGAAGTGGGAATTAGGTTGTAGTGCTAAAGGTGTGCTACACCACTTGTAGTCTAGAAAGTAAGATTTTATGTTCAAAATAAATATTATATGTTGTAGCAAAGTATAGCATCATATATCATAATATATTATTCTGTGCATTTTAAATTCTTTCAATATTTTACAATCATGCAGTCGAGCTTAGACTAGCATTATTTTTGAAAATGTTGATTTGGACTTTAAAATGGTGGAATTTGGCCAAATTCATAATAGGTAGAGCATGGCATCATAATATATTATTTCAATTTAAAATATGTAAGTGATATAACTAAAATATATAGTTTTTTATTATTTAGACTAATTTTATGATTTTTTTATCTTAAGCAATCCCTTTTGATGTGATATGCAATATAATATAATATAATATGTCATAGTGTATTATAATGTAGGAGGCCATAACATAATGTAGCATCATGCATTATAGCAAATTGTTGTGTATTACTACTTGTTGTTTAGCATATTTTAGTTTTCTATAGTATGATGTAGTAGAGTTTATACTCGAATAATTCATAAAAATACTGATTTAAAAGCTAAGATTATGGGATTTGGCCAAATATAAATTAAGCTTCAGGGAACATAATTGGGGGTGTGCGATGGTGTCATTTAATCAAAAGAATGAAATTTTACATCCAAAATAAATGTTCAATTTTGAACAAAATTTTATAAATTTTTTGCTTGAAGTGATTCATTTTAAGGTGTGATGTAAGATAATATATCATATGAAAGCATATTAAAATATAATGTACATAAAAATATAGATTCACATATATATGAATGTGGTGGTGTGTTACTAAATGTTATTGTACATTTTAGTATGTTTTACTTTTGTTATAATACATTGGGTCAAAACTCATAAAAATGTTAATTTGAAGGTTAAGATGGAAGAATTTGACCAAATTCACATCACACACCAAGAAGCAACACCAAAATTATGCTATTTTGTACCATTTCTAATAGAAAAATAACAATTTTACATTAAAAATGAACATTATTCATATTTTGATAAAATTTTGTTCTTTGTTCCTTTTAAGTGATTCTAATGAGGTGTAATGTTAAACGATATATTATATTATAGAAAATTATAATATAACATCATATATTATAATATAACATGGTGTGTTAATTCACACTATAATATGTTTAGCATGATATTTTGTAGTTATTTTGAGCTTGCACCATCATAAATCATAAAATGTTGATTACAATGTTAAGAGGATGTAATTTGAACCAATACATTGTTAGGCTTTTGGTTGAAGTATTAAAGGTGTGCATAAGAGAAGAAATAAGATTTGATGAGAATTCCATGCCAAGGACATGGAGGTAGATCCGCTAGGGGATCACACACATGCATTGGACATGACATATGAAGAGTCTATGTCGAGGGCATAGAACAAAAATCTGCTGGGGATATGGTTTGAATTTGATTTGATTATATGATTTGTGGAATGAAGATCCTCTAGGGATAAGAATCTATAATCCATTGAGGATTAAGATGAATCAATTTAATTTAGTGATTGATCTATTTAGAGATAAGGCTTAAGTTGGGGATCGTATATGAAAATTCCACTAGGCGTTGACTATCCGGGGATTGAGATTTGAGTTTGATTTCATAGGTTTATGTGGGGATGTATCCACTAGGAATAAGAGTTTGGTTAGATTTCTTTGATTTAGACTATACTGGGGAGTTGGTTTAATTTGGCTCCACTAGGGAGGTTGGTTTTGAATTTGATTTGTTTTCTTGACTTGTTTATATATGATTTGGGGCTCCAATGGAGAACAGTTTGATTTAACTCTAGGGAAAATCATATTATGTTTAATTTCGAGTTAATGTATGGACCTTGATGGACCCACTAAGAAGGGGTACATCAGCCTTGACCTACCTTAGGTTTACAAATCCAAAGGGATAGTCTACTTGCTGTGGGGTAGAGCTAGCCAACCTAAGGGGTTGCCTTTCTGTGTACAATGACTGTGCTAGGAAGAAGGAAAAATAGACTTACATCTTCCAAAGTGAGGAACAACTGCTGGGGTGTCCTATTGGATGTACAACAAATTCTATCTAATATCAGTCAATCGGACTTATGTCAACTAAAAAGTAGTCAAGATTAATTTTATCTTAATTTCATGTGATTTGATATGGTTTGTTTGGTTTAGTTTGATTTTAAATTGAGTGAATATCCCCTGGGGATGTGAGCTCAGTCAAATTTGATAGATTTAATTTATGGACCATGTCAGTGTGTGATATGGTTCCTAAAAATAAATAAACTGATACGGTATTCAGTAGCCGCTAAGATGAACTGATAACCCTTGGATGAAGGAGGATCAATCAGACCCACTATGCTGGTACCCCAACACTTGAATGGCCATGAGGCCAATGTAGGATGTAGAATGTTGGGTGGTTGGTGTAGGATCACACCGTGTATTTGACATTGGTGGCATCGCCTAGCTGTATCCATGCAATCTTCGATCATCGACGGCTTGTAATATCCTAGTCTCTTGATCTTGGTTTTCATCTTCAGACTGGATTGGTTGGCTCCACATAATCATGAGTGTACCTTAATCACAATCTTATGAGCTTCGTGCTTGTCTAAATAATGTAACAACATATGATCGAAAGACTGCCAGTAAAAGACACCATCCATAAGAGCATAGGAAAGTGCTCTTTGGTTCATCTACTAGGCTTGGGACTTCTCTTGAGGTAGTTTGTCTTTATTTAGATAATCTATGAATGGTTGCCTCTAATCTAACTCCTCGTCCTTCTTTGTAATGGAAACCTCCCCTTCAAGAGAGTATTTTTTGATGAGTTCAATATCAATTAGGGATAATACTTGTCTATTTTGGACCTTTATTAATATGGGCTCGCCCTCCAAACATGTCAACTCCTTGGCATGCTTGGCTAAAGCATAGGCTACAGCATTTTCTCCTCGAGGAATCTTATAAATGGTAACCTCTGGGATTTGGGCCAAAAACTCCATGGTGTACTGGTAGTGATGGAGCTTAAACTTTATAACCTTATAGGACTTGATTTGGTTGATAACTAGTTAAGAATCCATGAAGATGTTGATGTTCGGATGCTTAGAGTAATGGTTTACTCAAATTAAAAGAGACTCATATTTGGCTTCATTGTTGGTGCAAGGATTGATGAGATGATATGAGAATCTCATCACATCATGATGAGTTAAGAGAACTATTCTTACTCCTGCCATTCCTAGAATAGTAGATTCCTCTTTCAGTGGAAGCCACACCATCAAGGTACATCTCCAAATGGTGATTGCTAGTATCCCCTAAGTTCATGATTTATTTATTGGGGAGATCATCACTAAGCGGAGAGTTAGGGGGAAGTTGGTGTTTTGCTAAGAAATCCATTAGCGCTTGTTCTTTCATTGCACGGAGGGATACAAAGGAAATGTCAAACTGTGAGAGGATCATGGACTATCATGCCAACTGTTCAGATGGCATTGGCCATCTCTTGGGATACTATAGTGGATTGATCCTAGAGATTAAGTTCACCTTATGAGGAAGCATATAGTGTTATAGCTTTTGGGATGCAAAGATTAAAGCTAGGCAATGCTTCTCAATGGGTGGATAATTAGCCTCAGTAGGGATTAGATGATGGCTAAGGTAGTAGAGTGCATTTTCCTTCCTTCATCATTAGCTTGAGCCAATAAAGCACCAAGGGAGTAATCTAACATAGTAGTGTAAAGTTTGAGTGGCTTGCCCGGATAGGTACGACATCATCGTAATGCTTGATGTCTTTGAAGCAAGCTCACACTTGTCATCCCAATTAAACTTGGCATCCTTTTTTGACAAGTCGAATGGTTAACATCTTCGATAGATTAGATATAAAGCATCTTAGATACTCCAAACTTAGAATGATATAAGTTGAGTTAAATTTTTTAGGGGTGGCATTTCTAATATCATCTTGATCTTCTCGGATCGATTTCAATTCCTAGTGTACAACAAACCTATGGAATTTCCCTAAGCTACTTCGAATGCACACTTTAGGGGGTTCATTCTGAGGTTAAATTATCTTAACTATTTGAAAACTACTCTCAAGTCAAAGAGATGGTCTTCCGTTTCTCTACTTTTGACCACAAGATCATCGATATAGCACTAGTCTTGATGTTGAATAAGTCCATCGAAGATTCGAGTAATAGCCCACTAGTATGTAGCACCAGCATTTTTAAGTCTGAAAGGCATGACCTTATAGCAATAAATTTTGATGTCGACTAACGAGGTAGAGTACTTTTTTCTTGGATGAAGCATCAATCAGTTTCTTGACACCATAAATGACCTATTATTCTATATCTAATTGCATGCATCTAGGAGCTTGCTTGATACGGTTAGCTTTAGGTTCTATTGCTAGTTTATGGACCGCTACCTCAGGAGCCAATCCAGGCATCTCTTCATAACTCCATGAAAAGTAGTCCTTAAACTCATTCAATAGCCTAACTAAGTTATTGGTTTCAATTTCATTCAATAAAGAACTGATGTATGTCGGGTGTGGATCTTCTACAGTTCCTAAGTTGATTTCCTTTAGCTCATCGGTGGCTTACTTGATCTCTTCCTCAAACTCTGGCGGTGCATGTTTGACTTCAAAATCATTTGGATTATCTGAAGTTTCTAAACATAGCTCCTCAAATAAGTTAATGTGATTTGGAAAGAACTTATTATATTCTCAATGATTGGTGATGACTAAGCAGTAATCGTCATCATCGACTGGACCCACTATATCAAATCCTAGTCCTGGTCTTGATTGAGAGCTTTCAGATTTGTTCTTCCATATTCTTTCAAAGGATTACTTGTACTTTGACCAAGTATGTGGGATTAACCCTTTCTTTGCTAAATTATGAACACAAGGCAAGTCCCAATCAAAAGGTAATTCTATTAAATCTTTATATGAATCATCCTCAAGTTCTACATCAATTTCTTAACTTGAGGATGATGCTCCTAGAAAGAACTTCTGAGTCTTCACACCTATGATGACTTAGGGGCTTCCTTAAACCCCTTTTGAGAGGAAAGTTGGTTTAGAGCTAAGGTTCCCAATTGCCTATTTAACATCATAGACTTGGATACACTTATGCTTTGCTTTGGATCTTCATATTATCTGGCTCAAGTGTTACCTCCAAGGAATCTAATGCGAGAAAAATTGGTGGTGTGCTATGTAAGACTCATCTTATGAAATAGATTCTAAGTCTATGGATAGCAAGTGTGCTCTTGGTAGCTGGGACATATTTTCTATTGGGTAGGACTACCTATGAATTGGCCTCTTCCTCTGCCTAGTGGAGGTCAGGTCGTCCTACCCATATGTTTGAATGAAGTAACAAACTGTGGGTGTAATCTACTATTAGGCTTTTACATACTATACTATACTACACTTCACTTCCTCCTCCAAGTCTATTTCCGCTCCTTTTTATTATTTTTTCATTTTTCTCTTTTCTTTTCATTTTCTTCTTATGTTTTTTTATTTTTAAACTTTGGCCAAGTTCATGAATAGACTTGTTGATTTTGAGAGGTAGTAAGCCCATCCTCATACATGTTGACCTCATAAATTGTAAATGGCTTGAGATCTCCCATAGTAGGATCCCACCTCTCTAACATCATACATTGATGTAGAGAGGATGAAATTATGTTGTTCTCGGTATCCATGGTCTCCCAAACAAAGTGTTGAAAGATGTATCGAGTCTATAATGTGAAACTTGGCTTGATCTTCATCTATCTCCAAGGGCAACACTATAGAGCTTCTGACACTAAGACTTCTAGTCATAAGATTAACAAAGGAAACACTTCTTAGACTTAGGGTTCTTGATTAACTAGACTTCCACCAAGTCATAAGACACTTCTAATAATTAGGTAAACACTTAACCTAAGCCTAAAGACTTAGAAGGGTTAACCATAGGATTAGGTTATGCCTTAGGATTAGGATAATCCACCTACCTACCCAAATCCAATCCATGTTCACCTTCTCAAACCAAACCTCAAGTTCAATTCAAACATCAAATTGAAATCCAAATCCAAACCAAATTTCAAAACCAAATGATTGAAGCCCATGATCCAAACTTGAAACCCTTCTTGGCCATATGACCCTATGGACTTAGCCAAATCATTAATCAAATCAATCCAAAATCAATTGATTTTCTCATAATCAATTTATATCTTCAATCATCTTTTAAATAAATCAAATCTACATTCAAATGATCAAAACTAAATCAAACTAAATAAAATTAAATCAAAACCTTCTAAGCCATATGACCTATCCCATGGACTTAGCCAAATCTTAATCCAAATCAAGTCAAACTCAATTGATTTTCTCACAAATCAATCATATTTTCAATCATATTCACAAATTTAAATGAAATATACATTTAAATCATCAAAACTAAATCAAACCAAATCAAAATCAAACTAAGCCACATGACCCAACTCCATGGACTTAGCCAAATTCCTTCATTCCAAAACCAAATTCAATTGATTTTCTCATGAATCAATCATACATTCAATCATATTCACAAATATAAATGAAATCTACAATCATCAAACCAAAAAATTACCCAAGTCAAACCCAACTTAACCCTTTTGACTTGAAATGTTCAAATGAACCAAAACCCATTTGAACCCAAGCCAATTCAATTTTATATATCAATCCCAAATCCATATATAAACTCAACTAAATCAAACTCAACCCAAATCAAGCCAACTAAACCCAATTGGTCCACTTGACCCAAAGTGGCCAATTTGACCTATTTGAGCCAAGTTCTAATCCTACCCAAATTGGATTGAACCAAGCCCATCGGAACCTCCCATCATGATTGTTGATCACCATAGGTTGATCAATTGTCCAAATTGGGTCAAACCAAGTCAACTTGGTCATTTGACCAAGTCAACCCGTCAACCCATTAACCCATATGAACCCAAAGCCAAATTTCCTAAGCCAAATCCCTTGAAATTGATTCATACCAAATCAAAATCAATATTTGAATATGACTTGACCTTTTGAGTCAAACCAAACCCAATTGGCCCTCTTGACCCAAGTTGACCCAAATTGACCTAAAGACAAATTGGGTCAAATCAAAATATAAACCAAATTGATTGCAACCAATGGCTCAAGTTCATTCCAAATTGATTGTTGAACTTGACCAAAACCATGGACCCAATTGAACCCAATTGACCTACTTAGCCCAAATTGACCTAAGGTTCAAGTTGGCATAAATCAAAACAAATCAAATTGAAACCAAAATTAAATCACCAATTGGTCAACTAAACCCAACAACACCCAACCCAAGCCAATTTGGTCAAATTGGTCTATTTGATCCAAATGAATTCAAATGAGCCAAAATCAAATCTAAGATAAACTAAACAAACCAATTGAACCAAAACATCCCAAATGATCATATGAACTTGACAACCCTTGGTTTGACCAATTTGACCAATTGGTCAACTTGACTAACCTAATTTGACCTAAATGAGTCAAATTGAGCCAAAATAACCAAATCAACTCCAATTGACTTGAAATTTGGGCTAACCCACTTTTGGCTCATTTCAAATCTACAAATCAAATCCAATGTCAAATGATCATTCTACCCTTGGGTCAAGGGCATCACATGAGACAAATCACCCATGTAAGTGGTCATTTCCATTCCGCACTTGGTACTCTCCCCTTGGTCCACCAGGCACAGGACTTCAACTGACCAGGGTGGTTGGGTTGACCATGACCCATGGGAGGTGTCACCTCACCCTCCCCATTGGAGCATTTGAAACCCATAGGACACCCATGATTCTCCTTGGCGCCACCTCCACCTTCAACAACCAAGTCAGCCAACTCCTCCTCCACCACCCATCCCGAGATCATGGATGGCCACTAGAAAAACCAAACTGATCCACCATCCAATCAAGAAGGGTATACACCCCTCATTTCCACTCAAATACACACAAAATCATTCCTTAGAGCCCTAGCTACCCAAGAGCTAGCCCATTCCCTAAGCTCCCAAGCTTTCCTCAATCAAAATGCCATTCCATCCAAAAAGGACACTCCATTTTGACCTAACTTCCCATTTCTCCATCAAACTCAAATTAACTTTGCACACCTAGGCCTCACCAGAAGAATAATCTCCCAAGCTTCGAGCACTTGGAGGTGGGACTTGATCAAAGCAGCTCCAAATCAATTCATGGCCTTGAGTGAACATCAAGGAATTGATCCAATTACTCAACATGGCTTCATCTCCTAGATGAAGCTTCCTCAATCATTCAAACCGGTGAGCTTTTGAGGTATGCTTCCAAAATGATCCTTAGGCAAAAATGGGTTGGAGCTTTTGAAGAAAACTTGCATCTCATTTGATCTTGATTGATCCCTCTGATGTCATGAAGTGTGGGATCCTTTTGGAGTTGATGAAGCTTAGGTAAGCTTCGGATCAAGAGCAATGGCGGACAAACTCCCATCTCTCACATGATGTTAGATCCATCCATCACATGGAATGGTCATGATTAGATCCACTAGATCGATCTTTAATCTATTAAGCTGGGATTAATCCAGCCGATCTTAGATGGATGGCGGATGAAAGCACATTCACCCCATGCCATAGGCTGAGTCGGATAAGTTTTAAGTAGCCAATCAGCCACATGATTGCGTGCATAGCGCACATATGATTATTTAATTAGCTTAATTAATCATTTTAATGGTAAAACTTCTAAAAATCATAAAAATCATAGAAATAAAAAAATGCAAATAAATACTCATTTTAAAGGTATTTTAGAGGATAATTAATTAAAATGATCTTAACTAATTTTGAATAGTAATTAAGTTTAATTAAAAATTAATTAGCTTAATTACTCTTAATTACTTGAGCAATTAATCCCAAATTTTGTGGGTTAATTTAATGGGATGACCTCGCTCCCATGATTTTCTTGGGATTTATTGCTCACTTAAGAAAATTAACTATTAAACCTTAACTACTCTTTTAAGTTAATTAATGATTAAATCCCATGAATAGTAATAAATTGGTTAATTAAGTTTATTAATCATTGTTCAATAGTAAGTGAACTAAGGAATAGGGTTGGGACCCTTTCCCAGTTCATTTCACCCTTTTTAAAATGAAATTAAAGATTTAATTAATTAATTAAATCACTTAATCAAATTGAAATCATAATCACATCGACCTTAATTAATTAAATCATGGGGTAGATCTTTAGGTGTTTAATAACCTAAAGGAGTTTAATGAAATTATGTTAGTCCATGTGTGGGAAAACCATAAGAGTAATTAATAAGTCCCTTAATCTAATTAACTATTAATCATGATCCAATTGCATTAGGCCCTTTTTATTTCCTAGGATCATTGCAAGTTTATTTTCCATGCATATCATGTTGGCTCATAATTATTTAGTTAATTACTTTAAGGTGACATAGGTAAGGGTAATTAATTCATCTAATTAAGGGTTCAACTTAATTAACCCATAAAATCAACTTAATTATAATTTCTTAAATTTAATCAAATCACTAATGTGGGAATGGGTTTAAAATAAGTGATGATTTCTCTTCTCCTCTTTAAATCAAATCAAATCAAAACTTAATTAATAAAGAAGCTTTGGTTTGCTTTAAATAATCTTATTTTCATTTTCCTTAGAACTAGTTTGGTTGAATGAATCACATGCTTATATTTGATCGTCCTCTTTACAATCATGTTAAATTTGGTATGTCATTTGTATTCATGCATCCATCTTTTCAAAATCATGTAAAATAAAATGGATTTCCTTTATGTAAGCTTGCATGATTTAATTTAATATATGTGTGGCTATTATCACTACTAAATCCAAACATAATTTTCAAAAGCTTATAAATGAATAATAATATGTGTTATGATGCTAGTTATAAATACATAAGAAATGCATGAGCTTATAACATAAGTACATGAATGTTGAGTTCTCTTTCCTCTATTCTGGTGTTGATTTATATAAGATTGAATTATAATGGGTATATAGTCGGACATCCTAGGAACATGAGGCTTTAGCTAGCCCAATGAGGTCATTTGATTACCTCACTTCCCATTTAACAATGACATACCCATTTGATTTCATTCTTATGCATTTCAACATTAGAATTTGGATTGACCTTTAATTTTCATATATAAATGTTTCAATAAAAAAATATAATCTTTGCATGGTTTTCTTTCCCTTATTTATGTATACCTCCATGTGTATCCAAGAAAAGTATATAGTATACATCATCCGAATACGAGGCTTTAGTTAGCCTCAAGGAGGTCATTCGATTACCTCACTTCCCTGGTTTAATAATGACACATACTTGCCTATATCTTTATACATGTATACGCATATGTGATTAGTTAATGAAAATCCCATTTTACATTAAATTTCATGCATTCATAATTGACTAAGTGGTTAAATTAATTAGCCACATGATTTGGAGCTTACTTCCATGTTCATGTATAAATTTACATATGTTTGAATGCAAATGGGTATATAGTTGGACATCCCAGAATATGAGGCTTTAGCTAGCTCCAAGGAGGTCATTTGATTACCTCACTTCCACAGTGTTTAACACACATGCCTTTTTAATTTCATTCTTATGTCCAGATAAAAAATTTTGTTTAAATAATTTAATATATATAACTAAATACACATAAATCATCATTTGCTAAAATATATGTTCATACTTTAAATCATGCATGTTACATGGAAAGGAAATTAATGTATCATCATGTAGTAATTCAATTAAATTAATCTTAAGATGCCTTTCATTTTGAATAGGATTATTTAAACATTTAATTATCATCATTTAATAATTAAGTGATTATCATTAATATAAAAAATAATCAAATGAACAAAATTAAATTTTAAAATCAATTAAACTACTTCAAGTGAAATCAACCTTTCATGTTAAATTGAATCCTTCTACACTTAGAAAATACAACTAATGCCTAACAAGACTACTCAAGCCTTAATAGACACATTAGAAGTCACTTCTTAAGTTGGGTGTTGATGTATGTTGTATATTTTTATGATGTATTATTTTTAGATGTTAGGGTGTATGCTTCATACTGGATGATAGGCCAATATTAGCCTAATCATAGTTTCACAGGGATTATGCTTAAGGATGCTTAAAAATAAATGTGAATGCTTTTTTTAGGTTGCTTAAATCCTTATGCATAATCCAAGTTAGGGATGGGCTTAGTTACCCATGTGTGCAGGTGCTAAGTCCAAATTATAAATACAATAGCTTGGGATTATATGTATATTTAGTAACCTATTTTTCTGTGTAGTTAGATTTACTTTTCCCATAAATGTAATTTTGATAGGAATTGATTAGTGCTATGGGGATTAGGATGAGCATGGAGAAGGCTTTGTCTTGGGGTGACTCTGATGCCTTTGACACCACATTCGAATGTAAAGAGGTGGTGCCCTATCATCTAATAGTCTAAATTTAATCTTTCTAAGATATCCTTGAGTGGCACCTCTCTTTTAAGGCTATTACGAGCATATCTACAGATAAGTATGATAAGAGATTTATCTTTATAAGACAAGGGCATCGTATGTATACTTAACTTAGCTAGATACTTTTTTAAGGTAAAAGCATTGTAATCAACTAACTTTTCTACAAGCATATCCATAAAATCCTCTTGAGAGGCTATCACTCATAACAAATGCTTACCCTTATAATGGTATAAAATAGAACTTTACATGGGTTGACTTATGACTTCTTGGAATGATGAGCTTGTAAGTTCTACCTTCTCACAAGCATACCTACAACTTCTCTTATGAGATCCCAGTGGTTGACTCCAAGTCATCTCAGATAATGATTAATAGGATAATTCACTACAATCAGAAATGATCATAACTACTAGAGCTATTATTTTATAAGACTAGCTTTCAATAAGAATAAAATCAAAAATAAAGTAGACAATATAAGTAGAATAAGCTTTTGCATTAATTTCATTTTGGGTGGATACATGATAAAATATAGCTAAATTTATGTCCTTATTAATAGACTCTTAGTGGTTAAAAAATAAGATGGTAGCTCACTGGAGGGAGTAAATAGGGAATGCTATCTTGTGGAATCAGGCAAGTATAGAACTCACCCTCATGTTGTCCTTTGCAACTAGAAACCTTCGTTGGTGTTGCATCATAAAAAAAGTGTGCAATGTGTTATCTAATTACTTCATTAAAGATCTTGAAATTAATAAAATATTAAATAAAATAAAAACTAAAAATAAAAACCTAAACTAAAAAAATAAACCTAAACCTAAATCTAAAAAAAATAAAACTAAACCAAAAAAAAAAACCTAAACAAAAAAATAAACATAAACTAAAAACTTAAACCTAAAATAATAAACTAAAATAAAAATACTAAAAAATAAATAAACTAAAATAAAATAAATTAAACTAAATAAAATAAAAATCTATAAAAATAACTAAATAAAAAATACCTAATAAACATTTTGCTTTAACCCAAATGCTGTTATAAAATGATGACCCTAATCATATCCTAATCCTAAAAATAAATAAAATAATTTGGGTTTTACACTACTATCTGACCAAATCCTAACTGACTCTACACTACCAAGCTATCTTAGATCACTATACCCTCTCTATCTAAAATATCCCTAATACTCTCACCAAAACTTACTGACTATATTATACTTAATAAAATATAAACCTACTATAAAAAATATAAATAAAGATAAAACATAAACTAAAACCTAAAAAACCTAAATAAATAAAATAAACTAATAAAATAAATAAATAATAATTAAACCAAACAAAATAAAACATAACATTGGATAAAATACAAAATAAATAAAGAAACTAGTGTAAGATAAAACCTAAGATAAAATAAAATAAAAACTAAATAAAAAACTACTAAAAATAACCTTAAATAAGCCTAAAATAAATAAAATAACTAAAACTAAGCTAAAAAAAAAAAATAAACATAAATAAAAAAAACAAATAAAATAAAACTAATCCAAAACTTAAATGATCTTAAATAAACTAAACCTAAACTAAACTAAATTAAAATAAAATAAATAAACTAAAAATAAAATTTAAAGCTAAAACAAAATAAACTTAAAATAAACTAATAATAACTAAACCAAATAAACTAAATTAAAATAAACTAATGAAAAAAAATAAAATGGAACAAAATAAATAAATAAAAGTACCTAAAAATAAAACTAATTAAAGCCTAGTAATAAATAAAAATAATAAAGATCTAAATAAAAAAAAATTAAAATATAAAAATAAATATCTAAATAGATAAACTAAATGGCTAAAACTGAGTAAGATCATAAATACATCTACCTGGAGCCATGGCCATAAATGAACAGGCCTCTGGGCCTCCACCCAAAACTGACCTGACCCAGCACACTTGACCACAGGCCACTGAGAAAGCTAAAAGGACTGACTCTGGGCCACTGAGCTGAAACTGATCCCAGACCACACTGGGCCACTGGGCCACATCAGGAATCAAACTAACTAAACTAATACAGGCCCTGAGCTCACCCCAGGCCCAACTCAGAAAACTCTAATGAATAAGATATAAAATAAATAAAAAAATAAACCAGATGATAAAAATAAAATAAAATTAAAACCACAAATTAAAACCTAAATATAAAATAAACTATAATAATAAACTAAAAGATAATATAAATAAAACTAGCTATATAAAGATAAAATAACCAAATAAAACCTAAATAAATAAAAAAAATAAAAAAATAAATATAATAAACTTAAAAATCAAATAAAAAAAAACCTAAAAAAATAAACTAAAAAATAAATAAATAAATAAAAAAATAAAAAACTATAAAAAATAAACATATAAAAAAAATAAAGAAATAAAATAAACAAAAATAAACTAAAATAAATAAATCCTCAACTAATAAATAAACTAAACCTAAACAAATAAAGAAAATAATAAAAATAAAATAAACTAATAAAAATAAAACCTAAAATAAAAAATAAAACCTAAAACTAAACCTAAAAATAAAATAAAAACTAAACCTAAAAATAAAAAAAACCTAAAAATAAAAAAAAAAAACCTAAAAAAAATAAACTAAGAAATAAATAAAAAAAAATAAAATAAAATGAACTAAATAAAATAACTAAAATAAATAAACTAAACTAATAAAAAAATAATAAAATAAATAAAAAAATAAATAAAATAATAAACAAATAAAAGATAAATCTTGATCTTTAAATTTGTTCTAAAAACCAAAACCCAAACCACAAATCCAAAACCCACAAAACTGAGCCCTAAAACTACCTGAACCACAAACCCTAAACCCTAAACCCTAAACCAAAACTAAAACTGAGCCAAGGCCCTACATGACCTAAGACCCTAGGCCACAGAGCCAAACAAACCCAGACCACAAACTAAACTTAAACCAACTAACCTAAACTAGAATGAAATAAATATAAAAAAATCTAAACCAAATAATAAAATAAAATAAAACAGAACTAAATAAACTAAACCTAAAAGAAAATAAATTTAAATAAAAATTAATAAAAATAAAATAAATAAAATGAACTAATTAAAATAAAACCTAAATAAAAAAATAAAACTATAAAAAAAATAATAAACTTAAAATAAATAAAATAAAAACTAAATAAAACTTAAAATAAATAATAAATAAAAGAAATAAATAAAAAAAATTAAAACTAAATACTAAAATAAACCAAAAAAAAAATAAAATAAACCTAAACTAAACTATAACTAAATAAAATAAATGAGACTTAAATCTAAAGCTAAAATACCCAACTAACTATAAAATAAATAAAAATAAACCTAAACTAAAATAAAAAAAATAAAATGTAAAAACCTAAAACCTAAAAAAAAATAAAACCTACCTAAAAATAAATAAAATACTGATTAAATAAAACTAAACTAAAAATAAAATAACCTAAATAAATAAATAAAACTAAACTAAAATAAAATAAACTAAATAAAAAATAAAATAAATAATAAAATAAAATATAAATAACTAAATAAACTAAATACCTAAACTTGGGTTCTTATTAAAGAAAAAACCCTAAACTAAACTAAATACCCTAAAACCAAAACTGACTCCTAAACCAAAAAACTATCATGAAAACTACCCAAATCTAAACCATAAACCAAACCCTAACTACTCATAAACCTAAAACCTAAACCTAAAATAAAACATATAAATACTAATAAAATGTAAACTAAATGATAAAATAAATAAAATTAACAGATAAAATAAATAAAATAACCTAAACTACTAAAAAAATAAAATAAAAAATAAAAAACTAAACAAATAAAACTAAATAAATAAATAAAATAAATAATAAAATAAATAACTCTAAAATACCTAAAAACCTATATGATGATAAATAAAATAAACCCTACCTAAATGACCCTAAATAACTCTACATAAATAAGATAAACTAAACTATAAAAAAATAAAACTGGATTATCTTATTGATCATATAATAAAAACTAAACCTTAAACCCTAAACTAAAAAGAAACCTAAAATAAAAACCTAACCCTAAACCTAAATAAACTTAATAATAAACTAAAATAAATATAAAACCTAAACCTAAATAATAAAATAAATAAAATAAAATAGACCTAAATAAAAAATAAAATAAACTAAAATAATAAAACCTATAAAATAAATACTTAAAACCTAAATAATAAATAAACTAAAATAAATAATAAATAAAATAAACTAAAAAACCTAACTAATAAAAAATGACCCTAAATAAAAAAAAATACTATAAACCTAACCTAAAATAACTGACTAATCCTATAACTACCCTACCTATAATAAATTAAATATTGACACTACATACTGAGCTTATATAAACTGAACTATCCAAAACTAATAAAACTGGGCTAGATCCTACCTATAAACTAAAAATAAGCCTAACTGACCTAAACTAAATATAAAATATAAAAGCCACAAAAGAGCCCTCCACTTGATAAAAACTTATATAAAAAAGAATAAAATAATACTAATAATATAAATAAATAAAATAAAATGTAACCAATATACCTATAAATAAATAAATAAATAAATACTTAATAAAATATGATAACCTACTAAAATAATAAACCAAAGTAAACTTAAATAAATAAAAACAAAATAAATTAAATGAAAAAAAAAATAAAATAAACTAAATAAACTATAAAAAAACCTAAAAATAAAAAAATAAAAAAAACTAAATAATAAACTAAAAAACTAAAAAAACCCTAAAATATAAAACTCTAACTAAAAAAAAAAAACTAAATACTAAAAATACTAAAAAAATAATAAATAAAAAATAAACCTATAACTAACATACCTAACTAAAAACTAAAAATAAATATAAAAGACCTAAACCTAAATAAAATAAAATAAATAAATAAAATAAATAAAACTTGAGACCTAAACTAAAATAAAATAAAATAAACTAATAAAACAAATAAATAAAATAAAATCTTGTAAACTAAAAAATAAAATAAAAGAATAAAACCTAAATAAATAAAATTAAACTTAAATAAAATAAAATAAACAAAATAAAATAAAATAAAACTAAATAAAAAAAACTAAAATAATAAAAATAACTAAAATGACTAAACTAAACCCAGCAAACCTTGACTAAACTAAAAAAACCTAAATCATAAGCTAAACCCAAACCTATAACCATGCTAAAATGCATTAAATAAATTATCATTATGTTGAGTCTTTCCTTCCTAAAATAACTAATTATAAACCCTAAACCTAAACCTAAACCCAAACTAAATCCAATTAAACCTAAATCTTGATGACCCTAACCAAACTACAACTAAACCCACAAACCTAAACCCTAAACCTACCCTAAACTCTAAACCTAAACCACAAAACCTAAACTAAGAGGGTCATTTTTTAACCTAACCTCTGAGCGCTCCTCTGTGATTTTGAGTTCATGGATTGGCTTGTCTTTGATTGTCAGTGCTTCTCTCTACATTGCTGTGGGCTCTCCCATGGTGATGCCCTCATTAGAACAAATGGCGAGGCTTTGGTCTCTGAATCATGCTTCTCGGCGCAAAAGCTTTCTCACTATAGGTTTTGATTATGCACTGTTAATGCACTATTGTTAAATCATTCAAAGACGCTTTATCTGGTAAGATCCTAGAATGCTTGGTTAATCTCATTTCTACATCTTATCATGGATTAGCGGTAATGTGTTGGTCGATGTTGAGAAACTTCTAAGCCCTTGAGTTGCTTTGGTGGGTAAATTCTCCCTTAGAATCTTGATAATATTCTCTTTTTTCATAGTTTAAAATTATGGTACTTTCCTTGCTTGTCGATCCCGTCACATTCTTATTCAACTCTCAAATGATTTAGATTATTCAGTGGGTTTTGCTGTCGTTCTTATTTTGTGCATAATTGTCATATGGCTATTGAAATGGTTGCCTCTTTGATGTCAAGAGGAATCTCCCATTGTCCCTCTTTGGCTTGCATTTCCTAACATGTATTATGTCACTCATCAAGTTTTGTTTGTTGTTGGCGGCCTTTTGGTAGACCTCTCCAAATGAAACAGCGACTAGATCTAGATCTATATCGTATTCTCGTTGAGATAGACATCACAAAAAAATATCCCAAAGAGGTTTGGATTGGCTCCAAAAAATTTGGATATAGTCAAAAAGTCGAATTTGAAAACTTTCTCTTTTGCACTTAAAGATCCACGCATGACCACTCGAATGCTTTGTGCTTCATCCTAATCTCAGAAAAATTTACCAGAATATGACTACCATTAATGGGCGGAAAACCACTACTTAGCATGTGCCTAAAATACTCAAAAGAACCTCTCCTTCCCACCCTCGATTTGTCTAGTGGAAAACACTCGACCTTGGTACTAAAATGCACATTGAGGGGTGTGGCAATTTACCTAACCTCACCCCCTTGTAATCTGGTTTCCCAAGATAGCTCTTTGCTTCATTTAAATCCTGAAAATCAATGGTAGCCTTATATTGGACACCCAACTAAACAATTTGAATGAGAATCATATAAGACCAAAACAATGATGACCCTATGCTTGAGATATTGAGAAAGATATTTGTATTACAATGGTGCTAACTTCCCCATCTATTTCTTGAGTGATAATCAATTGAACCAATTTCTCACACTATCAGATGAAGAAGATGAAATCCCTCTTCTAAAACATTGATAGATCCTTCTACTATTAGAACTCAAAATCTCTTTTAGATGGAGATAATTTGGATTCGATACCTTTCAAATTGTTAAATACAAAAAACCCTACAAAGCTAAAATTTCTAATTTTAATAAAGCTCTTCTTCCACCCCAAAAGTAATGTGGCATCATTTCTTTCCTCTCTTTCCTTTCTCTTTTTTTTCCCTTTTGGTTGTCTCCCATGATTAATTTTCTTATTTGGAATATCCAGGTTGTGGGACTCTTCTGTCCAATCGTGTTGAGTCTTTATTCGTATATAAAGTTACTTGTTCTTATTGAACCTTTCATTAATTCTTCTAAGATTGCTTTTGTCACTAGATCCCTTGGTTTTCATAATTTCTTCTTCAATCTTAATAATAAAATTTGGTGCTTTTGGCACAACTCCATCACCATTTCCATCATTGATGATCTTGACCAATTGGTTAATGTCAAAATCTCCTTAGGTGACTTATCGACTTTTGGCTCTTTTATCTTCTTGTAAGAGTGGTAGGAACATCCTTTGGAATCACTTACACCTTCTCCTTGGCCAACCACTGTTGGTTGGAGGATTTCAATACTATCATAGCTAGCTGAAAGAAGGGGAGGATGTTCTCTAACCTTCATTCCATGGAGGACTTCTCAAATATGATCCATTGCAATTTGATTGACATTGGTTTCTTGGGTCTAACTTACGTGCACAACTCTAGACTTTGGCGTCTGATAGGACCCTCTTTAATTCTCTTTGGATCAATCGGTGGCCCACTACCATTGTTGAGCATTTGGCGAACTTTGTCGACCATGCTCCTGATTTCCTTCAAAAATCCCCCCCATACTCCCTCTCCTTTCGATTTCAAAATATGTGGACCCAACATAGTGACTTCACCAATGTCTCACTAATTGGATGGCCCCATTTTCTGATAATTCTTAAAGGTATGACTTCGTCTTAAGCTCAAAGACTTAAACAAAATCTCAATTGGTGGAACAAACACATTTTAAAACCTTTTCACAAATCTTAAAGCTATGGAACAAGAGGTTTGTTCTCTTGAAGAGGTTGTCTCCAATCCCGATAAACTTGAGGAGTTGAACATTGCCAAGAATACTTGGTTAATTATCAAAACATGGAAGAAACTATTGGTCAAAAGCCAAACAAACATATTGCGATGGTGGAAAACACCGTATTTTCATGCCATTTGTAATAAGCGAGAGCCTTAAACTTCGATTAAGAAAATTAAGAACTCAATGGTGAATGGATAGCAGATAATAATGATATTAAGGATTAAATTCATCATTTCCAAACTTTATTAAATTCTAATCCGTTCTTTGGGAACTTTATCAAAACTCATCTTATCCCTCTATGATTAATAGTGAGGATAATCATTTACTCACTATGTGTCCTTAGAAGGAGATTAGTAATACTCTTAAGAACATAAACAGATTGTTCTTTGGTCGGCTATCGACCCACTTCTTTCAGCATTGTTGGCCATTTATTAAAAGCGACTTAGTTGATCTTTGTTATTGATTTCTTTGATGGCAATCCTATTAAATACTTTTCTTTTCTATTGTCCTTATTTCCAACAATCCACAATCTTGGGCGATTTTAGACATCTTTGCACCTTTTTCAAAACTCATTGCTAAATTAATAAACAATAGCTTAGCTCTTTGCTTCCTAAAATCATCTCCCCTAATCAAACTGGTTTTGTTAAAATAGATTAATATCGGATAATATTCTTCTTGCTACGGTTCATGACATGATGTCCCTTCTAGAGGCAACATCTTATTCAAATTGGACATCTAAAGCCTTTGACAATCTCTCATGGGAGTTTCTCTTTCAAATCCACAATTTGTTTGGTTTTTTCGATAGTTTTATCGGATTATAAAAAAGGTGTATCACGATCGGTTTTGGTTATCATGAATGGTGAGTCCATAGGTTTCTTTCCTTCTAGCCATGGTTTGAGGCAAGGTGACCCACTATCACCTTCTCTTTTATCATCGCTATTGAATACTATCAAGGAGCCTTAAATCTTTACTTTAATCCTATGTCTTTTAAAACTCATGGAGGTTTCCCAATTTCTCATCTTAGCTTTGATGATTTCATTATCTTCGCGGCTCCCTTCAACATGTTAAAACCATTAAGAACCTTCTAAATGATTTTGGTAAAGTTAGTGGTCTTTTTTCTTAATGAAGGAAAATGCGTTTTATTCCTTCATCTAAGATTCCACCTAATAGACTTAACCAAATATCATTACTAATTTTAAGCAAAATCAACTCCCTCTTAATTACCTTGGGGCTCCACTCTAAAGGCCAAAAGATCACACCTTTTGATGATCTAATTCAAAATTTCTAACAAAATCTCGGTTTGGGAATTTCATTTACTCTCTTTGGTGGCTTACCTTGATCAAGAGCACTCTAAATTCCATGCCTATATACCTTCTCCAAACCATTGTGCCTACCAACTACCATCAATAGAATTGAGCGTCCTTAAACAAATTCGGGAACCAATACCTCCTCTAAAAGGATGCATCATCGGTCCAAAAATACTCTTGAAGAGGAGGTGCAGGATGTAAATCCATCAAAGAAATCAATGCCTTCTCCTACAAACTTTGGTGGAATTTTAGAGCAATAATAGTCTTTGGGCAAAATTTCATGACTTAAATATTGCCGGGGTAAACATCCTCTCATTTGTCCCTTTAAATGGGGGATTCTCTGTGGAGAAGACTTTGTTCATCAAATGGGATCAGAATCCTTAATTTTTTTGGGGCATAAACTCAATTCCTTCTTTTGGCAAGACAATTTGGAGTGGTTGTGGATCCATTGATGACTTACTCTACACTCACTCCACTCGCTATTAGAGTTAATTCATTACGGCAAAACCACAGTGGAACACTAGTAAGATTGATTCTATTCCTTCCACTTTCTTAAATATGATTACTAATATTCTATCACTCCCACAATCATGATCATTATCTTTAAGCTATCTCATAATGGGGATTTCAACCTTAAAATGTGTGGCTTCACACTAAAGACACTCAGGATTCTTCTATTGTGTTCTCCAAAATTTGGAATAACAATATCCCCTCTTCTTACTCTGTTCAACTTGGTATCCTAAAAAACTTTATTCTGTTGACTCTTTGTTGTGGGGTAAAGGGTTTTATTTACCCTAAATGTCAATGTTGTTCTCATATTGAGAATGTTAACCATGTTTTTTTTATTAATGGGGCTATTGCCTCTAAAATTTGGATTTGGTATGACGATCTATTCAACCTTGTCAATTTATAATTGTTCTTTTACTTTATATCAACTTCTTGAAGTTTACTTTGACAATGCAATTAAAGGTCATATTAAAATCATAATCGCCATTACTCTTATTTGGTTCATATGGATGGACCAAATGATGCTAAACATCGTGGGATTCGTATGAATCACATGAGGATTATCTAGAACTAAAACAAAATTTTTTGTTTAAAGCCAACTTAATTCATCACAAACATTTTAAAGGCATGCGAAACCCTTATCGAATGGATTAGGTTTAATTGTGTTTTGATTTTGGAGGCTTCTGTCATGGTGGTTTGTTGATTTGTTTGTTGATTTGGTTTTCATCACTTTGTGGGTTAGAGTACTCTTGATTTTTTTTCCTACTGCTCCTCCAGGTTTTTCCTCTGGCATGTCTTTTGCCATTTTGGACCTTTATTTTCTTAAAATTTTTGATTGGTAATGATGTCTCTACTTGGAATCATCTTCTTATTTTATATTTTACTGGCTTACAATGTTGCATTAGTTGCTCTCATGGGAGTGACTCGATTGTCTGATTATTGTCGTTTGTCGCTCATTTGTGGTCGTCATATAATATGCCATTGTTTATTTTGTAATCCGCATCTAATGTTCTGTACCTTCTGATTGGAGTGTCATTTCGCTTGAGAAGTATTATAACTGTTTTGATGTCTTAAGATCTTGGATGTTTGTGGATTTAGTTTATCGACATTGTCCCCGGGCTACTGTTACCGCTATAATATCCCTTTTACCGCCGCTAGTACTATGATCATCTGTCAACTGTTTCTATGATCTTAACATATGGTTTGTATACTCAATGAGCATTATGGCAAGCATGTGGTGTATTTCTCCAAAGATTGTGGGCTAAATTGGGATAGTGCTGCTACTGTTATGAATGTTCCTTATGTGGTAACTTTTCTAATTTTCACTGGTCAGATTTGTTTCCGGGTGCCGACATTATCCTTGATCCTTAATCAGCAGATTTTAATCTAAGTTCTGGGTAAAACTGAATTTGTCGATTTACCTTTCACGGCGGTTTATTAATCTTGCATGAGGACCGAACTGTTGCTCTTAGATCTATTGAGCACCTATTGGTTGCGCTTTTCTTTATTGGCTTATTTTGCTGATTGGGATATCCCATCTCTACTAATATCTATTTACAGAATGGAATTGTGTTATTTTTTCTATATTAGTCTTGTTTCTCGGTTTTGCTTCCCACGATCAGGTTTGGAGTTTTTCAAGGATTACCATATCCGCTGGGATTGTGAGTACCGCTACTAATAGTTGTCGCTTAGGTTGTCTCTTGTCTTGAGATTTATTTTTCTATTTTTCCTTGTCTCCTCATTTGGCTCTCTTTGTTGGTTGTAACATTTTAGATCTCATGACCTCAAAGATGTTCCCAAATTGTCGATGGTGAGGGCTTTTAGTGATTTCTCTGCTTTTGCTACCTTCGTGATAACCGCCTATATGCCTTAATTTTTTGTTTATCTACTTGCCATGTCTACTCGATTGAGGAGTTTTCCGCCAATTTGTAAACTTCCTATCTTGTCGCCATCTTAACTTTCGCTCGATTTTAATGGTGAGCCTCTTTATTCACTTGTTGATTTCTTATGGGGTTCCAATGTTGTATTAGTTGTTTCGTTAGTTGGCTTTTGATTGCGTTATTTATCTCTTATTTTCTCCGATTTGCATCAGCTACCTCTTTCTGGATTGGTTCGCCTTATGAGCGCTTTATTCAAAGAAGGGTATTATGGCCACTTTAGTCTTTGCCTATCTTGGAGGTTTCCTTTTGTCGCCCCGCTCTTTGATTGATTCGATGGATTATTTGAATGGTGATTCAATGCGCTATTGAGCCGCCTAACCGCTTTTTTCTCGTGCTAACTCTGGTTGATTGCGCTCATTCCTGTGTTGAGCTATGTCAGATTTCTTTACTATTGCTTTCTCCGTGACATTAACAAAGGGACTGCTTCCTCGGTTGTTTCTCAGACCAAAGATTCATTTATATACCATGTGATTGGGATGGTGTTAACTATAGCTCATTGACTTATTTAACAAATTTTCATAGTAGTATCCTCGTAATTATCTTATGGAGGATTATATGTCAAATTCCTTCCCCGAACATGGCTATTCGTGAGATTCGCAAAGATGGCTCACTCACTTATGTTTATGTATTCTCATGTCAAGATGGCTATATTGATGATAATTCTCTTGAATGAGATCCTTATCCTTTACCTATATATTTTAGATATGATTTTGCTTAGGTTTGCGTGTAATAAAGCTCACAAGAATATCAACAACCTGGTGCTTCCTTCTCACAGTGTTTGTTTGATGATGGTGGATGTTCTCACCTTTTGGTTTGGTAGTAGCTCATGTGATGTAACCCTTCAAAAGTTTGATGCTCATATTTGCATCTACCCCAACATGGTGTGATTGAGCCTGAGCCTTCTCTATCCCATTTTCTTATTATCATACTCATATTATACTATTTTCTTCTATCTTTTGTCTCAGATACCTTAACTGCTCTAATCTCTCTTATTATAACTTTGCGTGTTTCTCTTTTATCTCGTGTTTGCTCCATATTACCAAGCACTCTACAACCGAGCTTGGCCTTATCTTTTCTTTAGCTTATTATGTTAATCATCTTGTATCTTTTGATTGCTTTAATGTTTTCTTTTGCTCTTGATGTACTTAGTTGGAGATTTACTCCTTAGGCTGATTGTAGCTCTTTGAGCAGTAGTGAGTTTATCCCCTTTAAGGACCTTGTAACCTTTTTTTGTGGCAATAAAATACCCCCGTATAATGGGGTTTCCCAAAAAAAAAAAAAAAACCCTAAAACCCTAAACCCTAAAGCCTAAACACTAAACCCTAAATCCTTAACCCTAAATCATAACTCAAAACCATAAACCCTAAAACCCCAAGCCCTAAAACCCTAAACCCTAAACCTTAAACTTGAAACCATAAAAACCTAAAAACTTAAACCTAAACTATGGAAAACATAAAAATAAAATAAACAAAAAATTCAAAACCTAAGTGAAATAATAAAATAAAATAAAATAAAAATTTAAACCAAAACATAAACCTAAACCTAAAAATAAAGTAAAATAAACTAATAAAAATAAACTAAAATAAAATAAATGATAACCTAAACTAAACTAAAAAAATATAATAAACCAAAGATTAAAAAACTTAAATAAAATAAAAACTAAACATAAAATAAAAATTAAATGAACCTAAAATAAAATAAAATAAAAACTAAATAAAAACCTAAACGTAAAACAAACCCTAAACCTACAACACTAAACTTACAACCCTAAACCTATAATCCTAAACCCTAAACCCTAAACCCTAAGAGAAAATCTGAATCCTAAACCTACAACCCTAAACCCTAAACCCTAAAAAACCCCAAACTCTAAACCTTAAAAAGCCTTAAACCCTAAACCCTAAACCCTAAGGTAACCCTAAATCCTGAACCCTAAACTCTATACCCTGAAAAACCATAAACCCTAAAGCCTAAACACTAAAGCCTAAACCCTAAAACCTAAATCGTAACTCAAAACCTTAAACCCTAAAACCCCAAACCCTAAAACCATAAACCCTAAACCCTAAACCCTAAACTCAGAACCCTAAAAACCTAAGAACATAAACCTAAACTAAATAAAACCTAAAAATAAAATAAATAAAAGAACTTAAACCTAAATAAAATAAATAATTAATAAAATAATAATGTAAACTAAAACCTAAACCTAAACATAAAAATAAAATAAAATAAACTAATAAAAACAAATTAAAGTAAAATAACTAATAACCTAAACTAAACTAAAAAGATAAAATAAACCTAAGAATAAAAAACCTAAATAAAATAAAAGCTAAACATAAATAAAAAATAAAATAAAACTAAATAACATAAAATAAAATACGTAACTGAACGAAGTATTAACTG
This sequence comes from Cymbidium sinense, assembly GCA_021442155.1. Classification (NCBI taxonomy): domain Eukaryota; kingdom Viridiplantae; phylum Streptophyta; class Magnoliopsida; order Asparagales; family Orchidaceae; genus Cymbidium; species Cymbidium sinense. The sequence continues at coordinate 23,120 of JAKCPB010001804.1, read as the reverse complement.
CCCCAAACCTACAACACTAAACCTATAACCCTAAACCCGCAACCCTAAACCCTAAATCCTAAACCTAAAAACCCTAAACCCTAAACCCTAAACTAAAACCTGAACCCTAAACCTAAAACCTAAACCCTAAACCCTAAACCCTAAACCCTAATCCTACAACCCTATACTAAAAAAAATACATTGGATGGTATCAATTATAAATTATATTAATATCATTTACTTAAATAAAGTAAATTATAAACCCTAAACCTTAAACCCTAAATCCTAAACCCTAAAAACCCTAAACCCTATATCCTAAACACTAAACCTTAAACCTTAAACCCTAACCCTAAACCCAAAACACTAAAACCCTAAACCCTAAACAATAAAAACCTAAAAAATAAAATAAAAATAAAACTTAACTAAAAAATAAACCTAAACCTAAAAATAAATAAAAAACCTAAATTAAAATAAATAAGCCTAAAATAACTAAACTAAACTAAATAAAAATAAGAAATAAACCTAAATAAAAAAAAATAAAATAAATAAAAATTAAATAAAGTAAACTAAATCAACCTAAACCTATCAGTTTACTTAATTTAAAAAAAACCTTAAACCCTAAATCCTAAACCCTAACCCCCAAACCATAAACCCTAAAATTAACCCTAAACCTAAACCCTAAACCCTAAACCTACAACATTAAACCTACAACCCTAAACCCTAAACCCTAAACCTTAAAACCCTAAATCCTAATCCTTAAACCCTAAATAGTAAAACTCTAAACATAAACCCTAAACTCTAAACCCTAAACACTAAACCTAAAAACCCAAAAATATAAACCTAAAAAATAAAATAAAAATAAAACTCAACTCAAAAATAAACTTAAACTAAAATAAATAAACATAAAATAAATAAACTAAATAAAACAAAAATAATAAATAAACTTAAATAAATGCTAAAATAAATAAGAAAACCTAAACCTACAAGTTTAAATAATTTTAAAAATAAACTAAATAATCCTAAATGTACTGGTTTACTTAAATTAAAAAAAAAGTCCTAAACCCTAAACCCTAAACCTCTTGCTGTCCCTTGTTGTGTTGGCTATGAATGTCTTGGCTACTGCTGTCTTGACTATTTTTTGTCTTGGTTATCTGCTGTCTTATTTTTTTTGGATTCTAATGAGGACCCTAATTTGAACCCCCACTTTGATTTATCTGCTGGTGGGTTTCAATGTTGCACTAACTATTTTGTTGTTGGGGTTGGCTTTCTGATTGCCCTTGCTATTTATGTCTAGGCTGCTGTTCATTTCCTGATAGCTGTGATCTACATTAACTGCAGTTGTTTCTATTGCCATATGGGATCAGTTAGGCTTGTGTTATAATCTCCTTGGAATGCAATGTCTATTCTGAATGGGTGGTACTATGGATAGCTGTTGCCATTTGTTGTCTTGCTGTCCTGGTTGTTTGTTGATCTGGATTATCCAATTTTTTGTCCAAAGATGTCGCTACTGAGTAGTTCACTATCTTTATTTGGTGCTATTAAAACCTAACTAAATACTAGCAATACGTGTAACTGAACGACCAACTCGATATGGATATTAATAAGGGGTTTGTTCACATTCATTATTATGATTGGCTTATTTTAGGACTTTACTTCTAAGTTACTCGGCTGAAAGATTCATATATATATCATATGTTTGGGATGTGTTACTTATAGGCTCATCGACTTGCTTAGAGATTTGTGCTACCTCTTCCTGTTACTTGTGGATGGTTTATATCGGCCTTTTCATATGTATAAGTATCCTCATGTTAAGGTGACTATATTGATGATAATACATGGGACCCCTTATCTTTCCTTTGCAATTTCCTCTCTATATATATATAGTTTTGTTTAGGTTTGTAGTAATAAAGCCCATAAGACTTTCAACAACTAAAATATCTTCTCTCTAAGGTTTGTTGGCTATGATGTGTGATGATTTCACCCTTTTGGTTTAAGTAGCTCTTGTGATGTAACCCTTCTAAGTTTGGATGCTCATATTTGCATCCCCAACTTTGATGAACTGAACCTTCTCTATTACAATTCTTTACTATCATTCTCGGATTATGCTATTTTCGTTATTATTATGTCTATTATCATGCTCTAATTTCTTTTTTTGTTTACATTTTGTGGGTGCTTCTCTCTTGTCCTCTTGCAGTTTGCTCCATAGTGTCATGCATTCTCACGTCCTTGAGCATTGTCCTAATCTTCCTTTGGTTTTATGTTAATCTAATTGTATCTTTTGATTGCTTTAATGTCTTCTTTTGCTTGGATGTACTTAGATAGGATTTACTCCTTAATGTAGCTCTTTGGAGATTAGTTTATCCCTTTAAGGACCTTGTAACCCTCTTTTGTGGCAATAAAATACCCCCTACTTGGGGTTTCTAAAACCTAAACTGATCCTAAACCCTAAACCCTAAACTAACCTCCAAACCCTAAACCCTACCCTAAACCTAAACCAAAACCACAACCCTAAACCACTAAACCTAAATCCTCCCTAAACCCAAATCCTAAAAACTAAACCCTAAACTAAACCCTAAACCCCACCTAAACCTAAAATATAAAATAAAATAAAAATACTAAAATAAACCTAAACCTAAAAAAAAAAAAGTAAATAAATAAACTAAACTAAATAAAATAAAATAAATAAAATAAAATAAAAATAAAATAAAAATAAATAAATAAATGTCTATAAAATAAATAAAGACTACTTGGTTGACTAAAAAAATCCTAAACTAAATTAACCATAAACCCTAAAAAATCCTAAAACCCTAACTAAACTTAAACCCAACCCTAACCCAAACCTCCTGACCTAAACCATAGCATAAAACCCAAACCCTAAAAAAACCTAAACTCTACTACAACCCTAAACCTTAAACACTAAACCCCAAACCCTAAACTAAACCTAAATCCTAAAATAAACTCTAAACCATAAACCCTAAACCCTAAAGCCTAAAACCTAAAACCTAAACCTAACTAAATAAAAAAAAATAATAAATAAAACCTAAATCTAAATAAATAAAATAAAATAAATAAAACCTAAACCTAAAATATAAAATATAAAATAAACTAAACTAAATAAAATAATTAAATAGATAAACTAAAATTTAAAATAAATAAACCTAAAATAAAATATTAAATAAAAAAATAAACTAAAAAAATAAAAAATAAAATAAACCTAAAATATAATAAAATAAAAACCTAAACTAAAAAAATAAATAAAAAATAAAACCTAAACCTTAAACTAAAAAAAATCAAACCTAAACTTAAAATAAATAAAATAAAATAAACCTAAATCTAAACAAAAATAAACTAAACTAAAATAAATAAAACTAAACCTAAACTAAAATAAACTTAAAATCCTAAACTAAATAATAAAATAAACTAAAAATAAACCTAAATCTAAACTAACAAGAAAAACTTAAAAATTAACTTAAAATATAAACCTAAAACCAAAACCTAAAAAATAAAATAAAATCCTAAACCTAAACGTAAAAATAAAAAATAAAACCTAAACCTAAAGAATAAAGTAAAAATAAAACTAAACTAAAAAATAAACATAGACTTAAACCTAAACATAAAAAGTAAATTAAAATAAAAAACCTAAACTAAAATAAATAAACCTAAAATAAACTAAATAAAAATAAAAAATAAATATAGATAAAAATAAAAGATAAAATAAACTAAAATAAATAAAAAAAATAAACTAAAAACTAAAGAAAACCTACTACTAGTTTTAATTTTAAAACACTCAAAACCTTAAACACAAACCCTAAACCCTAAATCCTAAGCACTAAGCGCTAAACCCTAAACCCAACCCCATACAATCCACAAACGATATATCCTAAACCCTCTCGCCTTATTCCATGTTCCCTTTTTGTTTTCCTTGCGGCAGCGATCCTGATCCTTCTAGATCATAATTTTTTTGTCTTGTCTCGATTGGCTGTGAGTTTCCCTTTGCTCTTTCAATGGCGGAGGAGCCACTTTCTGCGCAGCTGAGCTTTTTGAACTTGGAGACGTCGGCTAGGGCTTCTGATTTATAAGGTATTATGGATCTGACATCATCCATTGTTGTGCCTACTATTAAGTCCTTCAAGGATGCATTATCTGGTAAGAACTCTTCCCCTAATGCTACGGTCAATTTAATCTCAACCTCTTTTCATGGGATGCTTGCTGTTATGTGTTCGGATCTTGACATGGAAAAGTTGGTGAAGCCTTTTGAATTCTCTTTAGTTAGTAATTTTTCTTACATCGGCTAACTCTCAATAACATCCGATCATTTTTTCATAGCCTAAAGCTCTTTGGTGTTTTCACTGTCGATTTGATTGATCCTAGGCACATTCTTATTCAGCTCTCTAATGATTTAGATTACTCAAGAGTTTTTTCTCGTTGCTCCTACTTTGTGTATAATTATCAAATGAGGCTTTTGAAATGGTCTCCTCTTTTGATGTAAAAGAGGAATCTCCAATTGTTCTTTTATGGCTAGCTCTTCCTAATATGAGAATACACTACATTACACATCAAGTTCTCTTCGCGGTTGGTGCTCTCTTTGGTCATCCTCTTCAAATTGATCAAGCCCGTGAGATCACCTTGATTGCTCATATTTTGGTTGAGATTGATATTACCAAAAGTATCTAAAGTATGGATCTCGAGAAATTTGGTTATAATCAAAATGGTATTTGAAAATTTTCTATTTTTTGCACACATTGTAAGATTCATGGTCATGATCATTCTGAATGCTTTGTGTTGCATCCTCATCTTAAAAATAATAAATTGTTGGATCCTAATCCCTCTCTAGCAAATGAAAAAATCAATAAATTTGCTTATGTGCCTAAAGTCACTCAAAATGGAACTCATCCCCTACCCCTACTCTTTTATTATCTACGATTTTATTGAAAACAATGAGCATGTTAAAATAATGCTTATGAGGTTCAGGAGGCTAATGATAACTTACCTAACATTTCTTCTAATTATAATAATTTGGCTCCTCGAGATAATAACTTGACTCAGTCTAAACTACCACTCTTGGTTAGTGAACCCGAGGAGACTCATATGAACCCTAGTGGTGATTTGAATGAAAACTTCAGGGTGAATCAAAATCTGAAAACAAATTTTGCAATTGTTCATCTGATGAAAGAACAAAATCTAAAAATGTGATCCTTTGGTCATGGAACAAAATCTAAAGGTAATTCTAAAATTGAGCATAAAATCATGCTATTAATGGCTTCAACCTCTCCTTCTCCTACCTTACAGAGTGATACACATGTTAACCCAATTTCTCAACTTAATTCTGACACTGAAGAAGGGGAAATTACCATTAGGAATGCTTTGATAGATATTGGTCCTATTCTGAATATCATAAATCACTCTCTCTTGGATGGAGATACTTTGGACATAGATAGACCTTTTCAAACTATTATTAAAAAAATCCCTTAAAGCTAGAATGTTCACTAATAGCTCCACCAGAACCACTAGATCTTCTCTAACTTCCCATAAATAATTGTTTCATGTTGTCTCTTCTTCTTGCTTTTTATTCTTTCAGTTATCTCTTTTCCTTTTCTTCTATTTTATTATGATCAATCTTCTTATTTGGAATGTTCAAGGTATTGGGACTCTCATTGTTGTAATCATATTAAAAGCCTTTATCGTACTCATAACATAGCCTTACTTGTTGTTATTGAACCATTCATACACTCTTCTATGATCACCCATGTTGCTAGAATGCTTGGCTTTCAAAATTTCTTCTATAATATTACCAATAAAATTTGGTGCTTTTGGAATAATTTAGTCAACATCTCTATCCTTGATGATCTTCAACAATTGGTTAATGTTCAAATCTCATTGGGTGAATTTTATGCTCTTGGTTCCTTTATTTATGCATCTTGTAATAGAGCTGGTAAGAACATCCTTTGGGTTAACTTAAGAACTTTTTCCTCCTCTGTCAACAAACCCTGGTTGGTTGTGGGTGATTTCAACACTATTCTTGCTTCTTCGGAAAGAAGGGGAGGTTGCTCTCCTAACATTCATTCCATGGAAGATTTTTCTAATATGATCCTTGATTGCAATCTGATTGATATTGGCTTTTCAAGCTCTGACTATACGTGACATAACTCTAGACTCTGGCGGTGGCTTGATAGGACCCTCTTTAATTCCCTTTGGATCAATCAATGGCCCTTCTATTGATATTTGAGCAAAACTTGTGACCATGCACCACTTCTAATTTCTATCAAAATCCTTCTAGACTATCCTCCCTACTTCTTTTAGATTCCAAAATATGTGGATCCAACATAGTGATTTCATAAATGTTATTTCCATTAATTGGATGGCCCCTATTCATTCGAATAATTCCGTTAAAGGCATGATTCGCCTTTGGTTTAAGCTTAAAAGGCTTAAACAAAACCTAAATGGTTGGAACAAGCATAATTTTAAAAATCTTTTTCCCAATCTCAAAAATATGGAGCAATTAGTTTGTTCTCTTGTAGATGTTGTTTTGAATGCGGCTAAAGACAACTTGATTAATTATCAAGACATGGAAAACCTCCATAAAAAAGCAAACATATTATTGATGGTGATAGAAATACAAGGTATTTCCATGCTCTTTTCAAAAAAAAAAGAAACTCTATTAAAAAAATCAAAATGATAACGACAATTTGGATCACTAATAATGATATTAAAGATTCTCATACAACATTTTAAAACTTATTAAACAATAACTTCCTTAGAAGCCCTCTCAACACACACGATTCCCTCAATGATTACTAATGATGACAACCACTTGCTCGGTTTATCCTAAAAGCGAGATAGGTAGTATTCTTAATAACATGAACACGATTGTTCTTTGGAAGGCTACATTTCTTTTCACTATTATTTATTATTAAGTGACCTTATTGATCTTTGTTTTTGATTTTTTTTGATATCAACCCCTTACCTAAATATTTTTCTAGCACTTTCATTATTCTCATTCCCAAAATTAATAATCATGAATCTTGGGGATTTCCTATCGACCTTTGCACCTTCTTTCATAAACTCATTGCTAAATTAATTGCTAATAGAATTAGTCCTCTTTAAAATTATTTCTCCCAACCAAACTAGCTTCATTAAAGGTAGAGCTATATCGATAACATACTTCTAGTGATTCATGACATTGGCTTCCTATCAAGGTGGCTAACATCCTTTTCAAATGGACATCTCTAAAGCTTTTGACAACCTCTCTTGGGATTTCTCTTTCAAATTTTTATTGCTTGGGTTTTCTGATAATTTTATCCACCTCATCAAAAATTGTATTACCAATGTTTGGTTCTCCATTATCATGAATGGTGAGTCCCTTGGTTTTTTTGCTTCGATGCATGGCTTGTGAGAAGGTGATCCCCTTTCACCCTCTCTATTTCTTGTTGAATATCTTTCGAGGAGCACATGATCTTTTCTATAATAACCCTAGCATGTTTTTTAGAACTCAAGGTAATCTTCGTCTCTCATCTTAGTTTCTGATGACTTTATAATCTTTCAATGCCTCTATTCTTCCATTAAAACTATTAGAATCTTTTAAATAAATTTGGCAACAAAAGTGGTCCTTTCTTAATGAAGGAAAAGTTGTTTCATTCCTTCCTCTAAAATCCCTAGTAATAGGATCAACCAAATCTTGAGAATTACTAATTTCCAACAATGTCCTATTAAATATCTTGGTTCTCCACTTTTTTAAAGGTCGAAAAGATCTCATCTTTTGATGAGTTAATCCAAAAAATCTCTAATAAAATTTCTTGGGAATTTCATTTACTCTCATTTGGTGGTAGGCTCACTTTGATTAAGAGCACCCTTAACTTCATGCATCTATATCTCACTCAAACCATTGTGACCAATTCTACCATTATGATTGAGCGTCTGAACAAATTTTTGGGTTCTACAATTCCTCTAAAAGAATGCATTGGACCTCTTGGTATAAAGCTGGCACTCTTTCTGAAGGTGGTCTTGGATGTAAGCCTATCAAGGAAGCTATCACTGCTTTTTCCTATAAACTTTGGTGGAATTTTAGGAGTAACAATAGTCTTTGGGCTAATTTCATGGAATATCTTGGGGTAAGCACCCTCTCATTTTCCCCTATAAAGTAGGAGACTCTCCTGTTTATAAAAGACTTTGTTCCATCAAATTGGATGTCGTATCATTAATTTCTTGAGGGATTAACTCTGGCACCTCTTTCTTTTGGCAAGATAATTGGACTGGAGGTGGGTCCATTGATGATTTACTTTCTACCCATTCTACAGCTGTTATTAAAGTGAACTCTTTCGAAGAATAATATGAATAGTAAGCTTACATATTATATTCTTCCTCTCTTTTAAACAAGCTTACTACTATTCTATCATACCTAGCAATCATGATCGATCCTTTTAAGCTTTCTCAAAATGGTGATTTCAACTTAAAATGTTTGGATTCATATTAAAGAAGCTCATGATTTTTCCAATGTGTTTTCAAACTTTGGAATAACACTATTCCTACTTCTTTTCTATTCTTACTTGGCATATTTTAAAACTTCATCCTTATTGACTCCTTGATGTGGGGAAAGGTTTTCACTTACCTTCAAAATGCCACTCTTGCTTTCACATTGAGAATGTAAATCATGTTTTTTGTTAGCAGCCATTGCTTCCAAACTTTGGATTTGGTATGATGATCTCTTTAACATTGTCAAATTCAATGGCTCCTTAACTTTTTAACTTCTTGAAGTTTATTTATAACACTACTAAAGGTCACATTAAAGTCATAACTACTATCACTTTTATTTGGTTCATATGGATGGACAAAATGATGCAAAACATCTGGGATTCCTATGAACCACATGAAGATAATTGCTAGAATTAAAAACAAAATCTGTGACTTGTTCAATGCCAATTTAAATAACTACAAACAATTTAAAGGTTGTAAATTTGTGGCCATTAAACTGGGTTTTAACTTGCCGGATGAACCCAACTATAAAGATGACAAGATTGTTTATTGGGTAAAACCTCATGTTAATACTATTAAAATTAACACTGATGGCTCTGTCTCTCAAAATGCTTTTGGCTATGGTGGCATTTTTAAAAACCCTAATGGTAAAGTCCTATGTGATTTTGCTTACCCTTTTAATACATGCTCTGTTCTTTTTGCTGAGCTAATGGAAGTGTACAAAGCTTTTGAGATTTGCCTTCAAAAAGGTTGGCTCAATATTTAGATTGCCCTGCTGCTGATTGATCTTTTGACTTCCACCAAAATGGGCAGTGCAAAATTATACTATCTTCTAAAGCAGACTAGTGCTCTCCTTTCTCAACTCTATTTTAAAATCTCTCATGTATGGCATGAGGGTAATTCATGTGATTACCTTGCCAATCAGGTGCTAGATTGGATGGTATAAAATTCTTTGATCAACTTACTCTTCCTAAACATTTGCATGGATTGGTGAATCTGACAATCGGACTCCTTATCTTAAATTAATCCAACATATTGGATTGATCTGCTATTACGATTAACGCATGATCATTTTCTATTTTGTGTTTATTTCTTGGGAATTTGTTGATGCATCATCACGATGTCCCTTGCTATTGGTTTAATTACCTAGCTTTAATTGGGGTTTCTTTTACATTGTTCCTCTTGTTAATGTGTTGATATTCATTTGGAATTTTGATGCATCTTGATACCCCTTCTTTGGTTATTTGCTAATCGTGGTATCTACTATTGGTTTAACTCTCCCAACCTTAAATGTTTTCTTTTTCTTAATTTTGTTCTTTGTTATGGATGTATTATTTTATTTTATTTTTGATCCAGACAAATTGTGATTATATCTCTTCTTTCCTCTTTCTCTCTTTTTTCGATATTACACTTGTCTCCAATGGTATCCCAAATATATTCCTATTATTATGGTTGGCCCTCTATGTTCCATAACCTTACCTCCATGGTGAAATTGCAATATCTTTGCTATTATAACTTTTTCAGGATTAGAATTATTTCACGATTTCCATCATCCTATTGTGATCTGTGGGATTAGCCGCTTGATACTTGATGGATCTTAAAGATGGCTTTCCTTTGGACCACTTTATAACGATGTTGTAACATTGTTTTCTTTCTTATGCAATATTTGTTGTTTTAATTGCTTGATTTATTTTGTCCCTGGGTTGGTCTTTGATTTGCTAACCTCATCTCCCAACCTGAGAGTAACTGTAATACCCTTGTTATGTCTCTTTGCAAGATTGGACTTACTTAATGATTTCCTTTAGTCTATTTTTTTAGGATGGTAGTTTTTGCTAACCTGCTCTCCTTTGTCTTGAAGGATTTCATTGATGGCTTACTTTTCAACCCTTTCTGTGGCTATGTTGCCCACTGTTCTTTTATGGCTTATCTTATGGTTGGTGCAATAATTGTAATGATGTTTTATTTATTGGCTGTTGGATTATTGAGTCCATTATCCAGTGCCTTTTTGTGGTGGTCTTTTGTTACTTATTTTTTGATTATTTTGTAGGTTTGAATTACTTCTATTGTTGCTACTATTTTCTTGTTTGCAACCGGTACTGATCACTGATGTTTGAAGTCACTTAATTTCTGCTATTTTTCTATTAGTTCTATTATATGCGGATCACCTGATTATGCTATTGCCTAATTGGATATTAACCTATGCATTATTTACTCTGAATGGGTAGATTTTTGGCCAGCTTATTGGTAGTTACTAACATGGTTGTTGGCTGAGCTGGGTTAATGCTCAACAAGTTGCTTTTGTGTTTTTGGGATCTTATCACCAGCAGGCCTCTTTTGAGGTTTTTGGCTACATGGTGGCTTTTGCTTTTCTGCTTATTATTGTTGTTTGCAATAGGGATGCAGCTGATCATCACATGTTTGAGGCCTATCTAAACTGTTGCTATTTTTACCATCTTGGTTCGGCTAGACTTGGCCAGACCACTTCATTATCTACCTGGAATTTATCTTATGCATTGTCTATTTTGAATGGGTAGTTTTATGGCCAACTTCCTATTTTTCCTATCTTGGTTGTTGGTGACATTGGGTTTTATCAACAATCACACTGATCTTAATGCTCATAGGGTGCTTTTTGTTGTCTTCGATTGATTTTTGCTAACTTTCCAACTGTCACAGAGAAACTGTAATTTTTTGGTTATTTTTATTATCTCTTTGCAGGATTGGTCTTTCTTTATGGTTTATTTCGGCTTTTCACGAGAATTTTGGTTTACTACACTTTCATCTTTACCTTGAAGGATTTCAATGTTGATTATCTTTTGAACCCATTTTGTTTCTTTTTGCATCTCTACTTTTCGCTTATCATATGGTGGGTGCAATAATTATATTATTGTTTTCATTGTCATTGAACTTTGTCCATGTCCAACGTATCTTTATGATTGTTTATTACTGCTTTCTCAATGTTTTTGTTGATTGCAACTCGATTACGATGTTTTAGATCTACTTAACCTTTGTTTTCTTCCTCTTGGTTCTTAGATTTGTGCATCATTGAGATTATGCTTTACTAATTTGATTTTAACCTATGCTTTGTTAACTCAATGGGTGGATTTATGGCCGACTAATTCTTGTCTTGGTTGTTGGCTGAACTGGATTACTTAGTTTTCTACTCAGCAAGCAGATTCTGGCATTGTCTCTCTAATTATCTTTACTTGGAGTTGTTTGTGGTGGGGAGCAGCTTATTACCTGTGACTTATGGTTCATCTAATCTGCTGCTACATTCCCATCTCCTCTCTGATAGACTTCTGCAATTCCTGTGGTAATTTGGGCTTGGGATATGTTGTCTTGCCTTACACTTGCTGGTTACTAACTTTTATAACTTTTGTAATAAAGAGGTTGTTAACTTATGCATTGCTTTCTTTCATTTCACTTCTTTTTCTGGGGTATATCCCTGGGCTATTTACCAGGACTGTTTGTTTAATATTTGTCCCATATGTTTGGGATGGGGTTAATTCCATGCTATTTTATTTGCCTTGCCAGATTTGTGAGGTCTTTCTATTGGTCTTTTATGCTTCTTACCTCTGCCCCTTCTATTATTTTCTTGTGGTAGGTCTTCATGGATCTAATTAAACCCTTGGACTGCTTAAAATATGGTAGACGACAATGATGGTTCACTTTCATTTATGTTGGGATTCTCATGACATGGTGCCTAATATGATGACATTTACTTTGCATGGGATCCCCTTACCCATTCTACTCTTTGCTGCTTTCTTTTCTATTCAGTATAGGGCTTTGCTTAGGTTTGCAGGTACTAAGGCTCAATAGACTTTCAACAAATGGTTGCTATACAAGTTTGTTGGATATGATGGCTGTGATGACTTCACTCCTTTTGGTTTGGTAGTAGCTCTTGTGATGTAACCCTTCTAGAAGTATGGATGCTCATGTTATCCAACTTGTGTGGTGAGCCTAAGCCTTCTCTATCACACTTCCTTATTATTATTTTAGTTTATCTTTGCTTTCATTTTTGACTCTATCTATTACCTCTAATTTCTTTTTTTTCCACAATTTTGTTCTCTTGTTCTCTTAGGTTTGCTTCAGTGTCATGCATTCTCTCATCTGAAGAGCTTTGGCCTAATCTTCCATTACCTTATCTTGTTCATCAATTTGTATCTTTTGCTTTCCTTACTCTTTTATTTTGATTTTGATTGTATTTAGATAGGGGATTTACTCTCTAGGCTGATTGTAGCTCTTTGAGCAGTAGTTATGGAGTTTAACCCCTTTAAGGACCTTGTAACCCTTTTTTTGTGTGGCAATAAAATTCCCCCTATATGGGGTTTCCCAAAAAAGAAAAAAATCCTAAACTTAAAACCCTAAACCTATAACACTAAACCCTACACCCTAAACCCTAAACTCTAAACCCTAAACCTTAAAACCTAGAATGTAAACCCTAAAACCCTAAACCCTAAACCCTAAACTGACCCTAAACCTTAAACCCTAAACCCTAAAAACCTTAAACCCTAAAGCCTATAACCTAAACCCTAAACCCTAAACCCTAAACTAACCCTAAACCCTAAGCTAACCTTAAACACTAAACCTTAAACCCTAAACCCTAAAAACCCAAAACCCTAAACCTAAACCTTAAACTAAAATTTGAACCCTAGACCTAAAAAAATCCTAAACCTAAAACCCTAAACCTTAAACCCTAAACCTTAAAGCTTAAACCTTAAACCCTAAAATCATAAACTAATTCCCCTTTCCTCTCCTCTCGGCCACAGCTCTCTCTTGCAATTTCATGTTCCGTTTCATTTTTCTTATGATTTGGCCACTCCTTGGCCTTCCCGGATCATATTTTCTAGTTTATTACTCTCAGTTTCGTAGCTTATGTGATTTTTCCTTGATTTTACAATAGCGAAGGCACCGCTTTCCATGCAATCAAGCTCATCGAACTTAGATGCGTCGGCTAAGCCTTCAGATCTACAAGGTAATTTGGATCCAACTTCATCCATTCTTTACCTATTAAGTCCTTCAAGGATGCATTTTCTAAGAACACTTGCTCTAATGCTTCGATTAACTTAATCTCAACTTCCTTCCATGGAATGTCGGCTGTAATGTGCTCAGATCTTGATGTGGAAAAATTGGCAAAGCCCTTTGAATTTTCATTAGTTGGAAAATTTTCCTTACGTCACCTGACTCTTGACAATATCCGATCCTTCTTTCATAGCCTAAAGCTTTCGAGAGTTTTCACTATCGGGTTGATCGATCTTAGGCATATCCTTATTCAGCTATTGAATGATTTAGACTACTCAAGAGTCTTTGCTTGTCGTTCCTACTTTGTGTACAATTATCAAATGAGGCCCTTGAAATGGTCACCTCTTTTTGATGTCAAAGAGGAATGCCCTATTATTCCTTTATGGCTAGCCTTTCCAAACAAGAGGATACATTATGTTACCCATCAAGTCTAATTTGCGGTTGGGGCTCTCTTTGGTAGGCCCCTTCAAATTGATCAAACCACCGTCGTGAGCTCTCAGCCATCAGTTGCACGTATCTTGGTTGAGATTGATATTACCAAAAAGTACCCTAAATATGTTTGGATCGGTTCGAAAAAATTTGGGTATAATCAAAAAGTGGAATTTGAAAATTTTTGTATTTTTTGCAAACACTGTAAGATCCATGGTCATGATCACTCTGAATGCTTTGTGTTACACCCTAATCTTAAAAAGAATAAATTGTCAAATCCTAATCCCACTCTAGGAAATGAAAAAATCAATAAGTTCATGTGCCTAAAGTTACTCAAAATAGAACTCACCCTCCTACCCTACTCTTTTACTATCTCGATTTGCCTATTGGAGAACAATCTGAGCTGGTAAAAATAATGATATTGAGGTTTGTGAGGAAACTAATGATAACTTAATTAACATTACTCCTACTTGTAATAATTTGGCATCACAAGACAATCCCTTGACTCATATGAATCATAATGGTGATTTGAATGGGAATCTCAAGTTGGATCAAAATCTCAAAACTAATTTTGGAATTGTTCAAAAATGTTGATACTTTGGTGATGGACCAAAATCGATAATCATCATGGAAATGAGAATGAAATTTGTGCTATTAATGGTGTCATAACCTCTCCTTCTATTACTCTACAGAGTGATATCCATGCTCAATTTCTCAACCTAACTCTGATACCGAAGAAGGAGAAATCACCATTAGAAATGCTTTGATAGATCGCTCTATTCTAAATATCACCAACTACTTCTTTAAATGGAGATACATTGGACATAGATAGGCCTTTTCAAAGTTATTAAAAAAATCCCTTAAACCTAGAATGTTCACTAATATCTCCACTAGAACCACTCCATCTTCTCTAACTTCCCACAAATAATTGCTTCATGCTTTCTTTTTCTTCTCCTTCAATTTTTCTATTATATCTTTTCTTTTCCTTCCACCTTATTATGATCAATTTTCTTATTTGGAATGTTCAATGTATTGGGACTCTCACATACAATCGTGTTAGAGCCTTTATCATAACATAACCTTACTTGTTGTTATTGAGCCATTCATTGACTCTTCTAAGATCACCCAAGTTGCTACGCTTGGCTTTCAAAATTTTTTTATAATATTAGTAATAAAATTTGGTGTTTTTGGAATAATTTAATCTTTCTATCCTTGATGATCTTGAACAATTGGTTAATGTTCAAATCTCATTGGGTGAATTTTCTACTCTTGGTTCCTTTATCTATGCTTTTTTGTAATAGAGTAGGAACATCCTTTGGGATCACTTAAGAACCTTGCCTCCTCGGTTAACAAACCCTAGTTGGTTGGGGTGATTTCAACACTATTATCACTTCCTAAAGGAGGGAGCTCTCTCTAACATCCATTCCATGGAAGATTTCTCTAATATGATCCTCGATTGCAACGATTGATATTGATTTTCGCTCACTATACGGCATTACTCTAGACTTTGGCAAGGGCGATAGGACCCTCTTTAATTCCCTTTGGATCAATCAATGGCCCTCACTTTTATTGAGCATTTGAGCGTAACTTTGTGACCATGCTCCACTTTTGATCTCTATCAAAACTTCTTCCGTAATCTTTCCTCCCTACTCCTTTTAGATTTCAAAATATGTGGACCCAACATGATTTCATTAATGTTGTTTCCATTAATTGGATGGCCTATTCACAGAAAAATTAGTTAAAGGCATGATTGACTTTGGCTTAAGCTCAAAGACTTAAACAAAACTTAAATTGGTGGAACAATCATCATTTTAAAATCTTTTGCCAATCTCAAAATTATGGAACAATTAGTTTGCTCCCTTGAAGATGCTATCGATCTAGTAAGCTTGATGAGTTGAACATGCTAAAGATAACTTGATAAATTATCGAATATGTAAGAAACCTCGGCATCAAAAGGGCTAGCAAACATATTATTGATGGGGACGAAAATACAAGGTATTTCCATGCTCTTTTCAAAAAAAAGGAAAGCCTTAAACTCTATTCAAAAAATCAAAAATATTAACGGTATGGATCACCGATAATAATGAAATTAAAGATTCATACAACATTTTCAAAATTTATTAAACATCAACCCTCCCAAGCCCTCTCCAACACACACACGATCCCTCTATGATTACTAATGATGAAAATCATTTACTCACTTTGCATCCTAGCTAAGATTAGTAGTACTCTCAATAGCATGAACACGACTCATTTGGCGTACGATGGCTACATAACCCATTTCTTTTAGCATTGTTGGCCTTTTATTAAGTCTGACCTTGTTGATGCTACTATTTATTTCTTTGATGGCAGCTCTTTACCTAGATACTTTTCTAGCACTTCAATTGTCCTCATTCCCAAAACTAATAATCCCATTCTTGGGAGATTTTAGACCTATCAACCTTTGCACCTTCTTTCAAAACTCATTGCTAAATTAATTAATAATAGGATAAGTCTGCTCCCCAAAATTATGTCTCCTAACCAAACTAGTTTCATTAAAAATAGAGCTATATCCTACAATATCCTTCTAGCCCAGCTAGTTCATGACATTATGTTCCTACTAGAGGTGGCAACATCCTCCTCAAACCGGACATCTCTAAAGCTTTTGATAACCTCTCTTGGGATTTCCTCTTTCAAATCTTACATTTGTTTGGGTTTCTAATAATTTCATCCCTCATCAAAAGTGTATTACCAATGTTTGTTCTCTTATATGAATGGTGAGTCCTTAGGTTTCTTTACTTCAAGGCATGGCTTGAGACAAGGAGACCCCTTTCACCCTCTCTTTTTTATTTTTCTTTGTTGAATATCTTTCGAGGAGCTAATGATCTTTTTTAATAAAAATCCTACCATATTTTTTAAAACTCATGGTGGTCTCCCTTTCTCATCTCTTTCTTTGATGATTTTATAATCTTTTGCAATGCCTCTATTTAGCACATTAAAACTATTAAGAACCTTTTCAATGAATTTGGCAAAGAAAGTGGTCTCTTTTCAATGAAGGAAAATGTTGTTTTATTCCTTCCACTAAAATCCCTACCAATAAAAACCAAATCTCCAAAATTACTTATTTTCAGCAACATCAACTTCTTATTAATTATCTCTGGGCTCCTCTTTTTAAAGGTCAGAAAAGATCTCATCTTTTTGATGATCTTATCCAGAAAATCTCTAATAAAATTTCTATTTGGGAATTTCATTTACTCTCTTTCGATGGTAGGCTCACCTTGATTAAGAGCACTCTTAATTCCATGCCTTTATATCTCATCCAAATCATTATCGTCATTTCTATCATTAATAATTGAGTGTCTCCTTAACAAATTTTTTGGGCTCTAATAACTCCTCTAAAAGAATGCACTAGACCTCTTGGTTTAAAAGTTGTGGCACTCAAGGTGGTCTTGGATGTAAGCCAATCAAGGAAGCTATCCTTCCTTTTCCTATAAACTATGGTGGAATTTTAGGAGTAACAATAGTCTTTGGGCTAATTTCATGATTGCTAAATATTGTCAGGGTAAGCACCCCTCATTTGTCCCTATAAAGCGGGGAGACTCTCCTTTGGAAAAGACTTTGTTAAAAATGGGATGCAGAATCCTTAATTTTTGGGGATTAACTCGCTCCTCCTTCTTTTGGCAAGATAACTGAGTGGATGTGGGTCCATTGATGACTTACTCTCTACCCATTCCACTGCTATTAAATTGAAATCTTTGGTAGAATAATATGTGGAACAATAGTAACTCTTGATTACATTCCTTCTTTCTCTTGAACAAACTTACTACTATTCCTATCATTCCTACCATTCAAGATATATCCTTTTTAATCTCTCATAGAATGGTGATTTCAACTTTAAAAATGTTTGGCTTCACATTAAAGAAACTTATGATTCTTCCAATGTGTTTCTCAAACTTTGGAATAACACTATCCCTACTTCTTATTCTATTCTTACTCGGCGTATTTTGAAAAACTTCATCCCTGTTGACTCCTTGTTGTGGGGTAAAGGTTTTCACTTACCTTCAAAATGTCAATGCTGCTTTCACATTGAGAATGTAAATCATGTCTTTGTTAACGGGGCCATTGCTTCTAAACTTTGGATTTGGTATGATCCCTTTAACATTGTCATTTTCAATGGCACCCTAACTTTATATCAACTTCTTGAAGTTTATTTTGACAACACTATTAAAGGTCACATTAAAGTCATAACTGTTATCACTCTTATTTGGTTCATATGGTTAAGAAATGATGCAAAACATCGAGATCCCCATGAACCAAATGAGGATAATTGCTAGAATTAAAAATAAAATTGACTTGTTTAATGCCAATCTCATTCACTACAAACAATTCAAAGGTTGTAAATTTGTGGCCAATAAAGCGGGTCTTAACTTCGGATCAACCCTACGTAGAAATGACAAGATTGTTTATTGGGTAAAACCTCATGATCATACTATTAAAAATTAACGATGGCTCACTCTCATAAAGGTTCAAGTTGTGGTGGCATTTTGAAATCTTAATGGTAAAATCCTATGTGCTTTTGCTTACCTTAATTCTTGCTGTTCTTTTCTTTGAGCTTATGGCGATGTACAAAGCTCTTGAGATTTTCCTTGAAAATGGTTGGCTCAATATTTGGATTGAGGTGGATGCCCTTCTGATTGATCTTTTGACTTCACCAAAATGAGCAACCTTGTACTACCTTCTTAAGCAAACTAGAGCTCTTCTTACCCAATTTAATTTTAACATCACTCATGTATGGCATGAGGATAATGCATGTGATTACCTTGCCAATCTAGGAGTAGATTGGATGGTATAATCTTATTTGATCAACTCACCCTACCCAAACATTTGCGTGGCTTGGTTAATTTGGACAATACTGGGCTCCCTTATCTCAAAAATTAATCTAACCTATGGGATTGATCTGGTTCAATATATGTTTAACTGAATGCCCATTTTATATTCAGTGTTGTTGTTCTCTTAGTTTTTGCTGATGTTTCACCCGGATACTACTTGCTATTTTGATTGCTGTGACATGTGTTGTTGGTTTAATTGCATTTCCATTAATTGGGGGCTTCGCTTTTGTTACTTACGATAAAGTGTTCTTTACCTCTCAAATTTCTTTGATGCATCATAATACTCTCACTTGGTCAATTGCTGGTAACATTCATCTGTTGGTTTACTATCCCAATCTTGATTGGGGTCTTCTTGTCAATTTTTCCATTATTAATGATAAGGGGTTTACTCATTCTTTGGAGATATACTAATGCTCTATTTATTGATGTTGTATTTTTTATCAATAGGGACATATTTCTTTTCTTTTCTAGAATTATAATGGATCATTACATCAATGCTTAAGATATTCCTCTTCAACTTACTGATCCTAACTTATCGATATTCTTCTCCTTATTATGGATTGGAATTACCTACGGATTTCCAATTTTAGTGATGTTGTGGGATTAGCTGCTGGAATTAAATTTTATGTCTTGCTAGTTATCAAAGATGAAATTTCTTGGACCCACTTAGTAACCTATGTGGTATCAATGTTACTTCCTAGTGTTTATTATGTAGGATGCAATATTTATTCGATGTTTTAATGTTTGGTTGTTGGATTTTTTGGGCCTTTTCAATGCAGCTACTCTTAGGGTTGGTTTGCGATGGTAATTGCTAATCCCTCTTCCCATCCTGTATGGGCGAATCAACACTTCCTTTGTTGTAATTAATATCTATTTGCGGGCAAACCTTGTGGTTTTGGTATTTTGTTGCCTATTTTATCTTGACAAACTTTGTTGCTTTGGGCAATGATCACCTAATCTGCTATCTTCTCCCTTTAGCTCTGTTAAAATTGTACGACTATGATTACCCAACGCATAATTGGATTTTAGCTTATGCTTGGGTTTTGGATTGTCTTGATCATTTGGACCTTTTGAGGTTATTGAATGGTTCTTTGGCTTTTGCTTTGTTGCTTGTCTCTTTTATTAGCTTTTGGTTTGCTAATCATCTCGTTTTTAGCTTTGTGATCCTTTCCCTATCCTTCTGGGACTTTATTTTTGTTTTGTATATTTGCATTGGGAGTTTTTTTGGCCAATATGCGATTAATTTTCGTCTTGGTTGTTGGCGTCTGGATCCTGACTCCACTTGTATTTTGGGTTGTCCTTCTTGTCCAGCAGGGTGCCTTTGGAGTTGCTTTGCTGATTGCTTTGGGTAACCTCTTTCTTCCAACCTGCCAGGAGAGTGTCTATTATCTCCTGTTTATCCATATCTCCTTGCATGTTTGGACTATCTTAATGGTTTTTCAGTTTGATTTCTATCAGGGTTTTTTTGTTGGTTCTTTCTGGGTTATTTCTAAAGCATTGTCTATTAATATTAGGTGGTTCTTTGGCCAACTTACTGTTCTTTATTATCTTGTTTGTTGGCTTCTCTGGATCTTTGATTCCTTTGTTACTAGCTGAGTTATCTTTCTTGTTCAAGGTGTTGTTTTTCTTGATTGCTTTGGCTAATTTATTTTCCCCTTTCTGCCAGGAATATGTTTTCCTGTTTATTCTTATCTTCTTGCAGAATAGGGTTTTCTTCATGGCTTCTCAGTTTGCCTACCCCGTGGTTGTGGGTTTAGCTGCAAGCCTATTTACCCATTTGGAAGGGATTTTGTTGGGCTGTGATTTCACTTCTTCTTTGCATTTTCTCGCTTGCCTTGGCCAAGCCTTTTCACTCTCTATTTGGAAAGCATCTTCCATTTTGATGGGGTTGGTTGTTGGCCAACTTCTTCTATTCTATCTTGGTGGTTGGTTTTATGGATCATTAAATCTTATGTTCACCTCCACCTCTTTGTGGTCTATCCTATTTTGTGACTGATTTTGATGTTATTTTGCTTAAATTTGGTGGGGTAATAATTGCATTATTGCTTACGATGGCCTTTTTTTGGGCCTTTATCAAGCGATGTCTTTATGGTTCTCATTTATTTTCTGCCCATTCTGGTTATGGGCTTTTGGGTTTTTGTTGTTATCATATCCATTTACCTTCTTCTTATCTATTGTTGTCCTCCCATTTCCTATGGTCATTTGGGCTTGGGGTATGCTGTTTCCCTTATCCAACAGGTTGTTTTGTGGTTGTTGGCTGTTTCCAGCACAATTTGATTATTGACTTTTGGGTTTTTGCTATTAGCATTTGGACTGCAGCTGACTTCATATGTTGTTATTTTTTCTTTCTAGCTTATGCTACATTGTGCAGATCATTGTGACTATACTTTTGCCTCTCTTGATTTTAATCTTTGCATTATTTAATCTCATTGGGTGGATTTATGGCCACCTTGCTGGCTATTACTCTCAGGATTGTTGGTTGAACTGGATTTATGGCCACCTTGCTGGCTACATTGAGTTTGATCATAAGGAAACTATTTCTGTGGTGTTATCTCTGATTGTCTCTTACTGGATTTGTCTGTGGTGGGGAGCAGCCCTTTACCTGTTTCTTCTTATCTGCTGTTGTACTTCCATTTCCTGTGGTAATTTGGGCTTGGGGTATGTTGTTTCCCTTTATAATTGCTGTTCTCAATTTTTTGAAACAAGGAGGTTATTAAGATTACATTCTTTGCTTATCTTTTAATGGAAATAACCACAGCTACTTACTATGTTTACCAAGAATGTATATTTATTAATGTCCTAAGTTGGAATGGGGTTAATTCCTTGCTCTTGTCTTTACAGCTGGTTTGCGTGATTTCAAAATTTACTATTTATTATCCTTTAGATCTGGTTTCTAGTATGGATGACTTGACATTGATGGCTCTCTTTTATTTGAGTTGGGATTATCATGCCATGGAGTCAAATATGATGATATATTTGGCATGGGATCCCCACCCACTTTGCTCTTTCTTTGCTCTTTCCACTTCGTTACTGCTTTTATTCTTGCGTATTTTGGCTCAAAAGATCTTCATCAAATGGCTATCTGTTTGTTGGCTATGGTGTGATGCTTTCACTCCATTTTAGTTTGGTAGTAGCTCTTGTGATGTAACCCTTCTACTGATATTTGGATGCTTATATTTGCATCTGCCCCAACTTGGTGTGACTGAGCCTGAGCCTCCTCTATCCCACTTCTTAATTATTACCATTTTCAAATTTTCTTGCTCACTTATCATTTTCTGTACTACTTAACTACTCTAACTTCTTTTCTATCTACAATCTTGTAGGTGCTTTTCTCTTTTCTCTTGCAGGTTGCTCCATAGTGTCATGCATTCTCACTTCCTGAGTTGGCCCTCATCCTTCATTTGCTTACTTTTGTTAATCACTTTGTATCTTTTGCTTGCTTTACTCTTTTCTTTTGCTTTTGGATGTACTTAGATAGGGGATTTACTCCATAGGCTGATTGTAGCTCTTTGAGCAGTAGTTCTGGAGTTTATCCCCTTTAAGGACCTTATAACCCCTTTTTTGTGGCAATAAAATTCCCCATATACGGGGTTTCCCCAAAAAAAAAAAGAAAAAAACCCTAAACACTAAACCCCTAAACCCTAAAACTCTAAACACAAACTAACTATAAAATACTAAACACTAAACCCTAGACCCTAAAACCTTAAACCCTAAACTCTAAACCCTAAAGCCTAAACCCTAATAACCCTAATCCCTAAACTAAAGCTAAAACCCTAAACGCTAAACCCTAAACCTTAACTCTAAACATTAAACCCTAAAACCATAAATCCTAAAACACTAAACCCAAGACCCTAAACCTTAAACTAATCCTTAAACCCTAACCCTAAACTCTAAACCCAAAAAAACCTAAAGTAACTAGATAAAAAAAAATAAACCTAAACCTTAAAGTTAATAAGCTAAGCCTAAACTTAAACACTAAGAATGAGTAGAACCATTACTACATGAACGCCGCCAACAAGGCTTAATCTAGACATTGCGAGGCGGAGGTGGCGGTTATCATAGTGGTGGTAGGGGATTTGGAGGTGCTAGTGGATATAGAGGTGGAGGTTATGGAGGGAGAGATCAGGGAAATGATGGCAGATCCCGCTACTTGAGAGGCGGGGGTGGTTCTGATGTGAACTATAGAACCAAGAATGAATGATCCGATCGCTATGGAACTATCTTCTGAGATGGTTCTAGTAAACTAGAGTTTTATTCCCTCCATGCGCCCTCATCTTTATATCATATACTTGTGTCCTTAAAATTTGGTACTTGGTTGATGAAATCAAAAGAGGAAATGTTAAATCTGAATTTGTT
>JAKCPB010001803.1:0-32545 GCA_021442155.1 Cymbidium sinense | reverse complement strand
GGATTATGCACATCAAAGCTGGGTTCCTTGTTGGGAAGGATCATACTAGTTATTGGCCAAACTCCATGAAATTGAAATCAAAAGATTTTTATGTGCAAAAATAGGTCGGAAGAAAACTACCAATCTAAAGCTAGTTAAATTCCAAAATAGGTACAAGGAGTGGTTGTCCACCATGATTAGATTTTCTATTGATGGGAATTGGAAGGTTAAAAAATATATAAAAAGTCATAATCATTCATTGGCAAAGCCGGGTGACCTACATCTTCTTAGATCATACAGAGGAATCAACGATGAGAAGACAGCTGTGTTGAAGATAATGACAGAGGCCGAAATTAGAGCGACTGATGCGTTCAACTATCTAAGTGAGGAAGTTGGCGGCATGAAGAATATTGACTTCACAAAAAGAGATGCATTCAATTTCATCCAAAAAGAGAGAAGATCGAGGATTGTGAAATTGGTTTGTACTCTCATGAGAGTACAGATGCAAAATAGCTCCAAAAAATAACCCAACAACCTCAAAATTGCTCCAAATGGTTTGTAGTTAACATATTCTTTCCAAACATGCCACAAAAGCTGGAAGAAATTGTAAAATTGGTCTATATTCTCATGGAAGTACATAGAGTACACATGAAAAATCGATCAAAAAAGTAACCCCTCAGCCACCAAATTACTTGAACTATGTCATAAACTTTTTTTCTCCAAATTGGCCGATTAAGTGAAAAAAAATTGAGGAAATAGTACTCTCATGAGAGAGAGTACACATACTAAACAACTCAAAAGAATAATATTAATGCTTCAATCAACCTCTAATGGAATCTAATAAATATTTTCCAAACAAAGCCAAAATTGAAAAAATTATGAATTGTCTCAGATTCTCATGGAAGTACAGAGATGATGAAAAATAGCTCAAAAAAGTAACCCATCGCCTCCAAATTGCCAAATTATATGTCATAATAACTCGGAGAGTACACTATACCTACAAAACCGGTTAAAAAAACTAATATTACTCCAACTACATGTAATGGAATCTTTTAAAGATATTCTCTCAAACACCCAAATAATATGGAAGAAAATGAGAAAATGATTTATACTCTCATGAGAGTGCAAAGAGTATACAAGCAAATCCAAACCAACAAGCATCAACCAACCTACAAATGGCTTATAAGGATAGATTCAAACGTTAAAGAGGTAAGAAATAAATAAAAAGGGGTCCTAAAGCTCCATATTTATTATCTGCTAAACATGACATATAGTAGACATGTTATCTCTAGCTTCAAAAGCGAAATAAGAAATTTCTAATGGCATCCACAAACACACCAGACAGATACATTTCTAAAGCAATTGATTTCTAACATATCAAAATTCAATTGTACATTTGTTAAATCAGTTATTTCATACCCATATAGAAGATAGCATAAGCAAACTCAGCCCTGAAGCAATTCATCTTCTTTGGCCAATCATGGTGGTCTACCCAGTCCATTGGAGGTTTGTTGATTGTTGCCTCCATATATTTGCAGACAAACATCCCGTAGTCGATAATGTTTTGTTGGACTGGTAGCCCACTCATCATTTCAATTGGCCATTTTATGAGATCGCTCTCGAAAGACTAACCAATATCTTTGATAAGTAATTTGATCTAAATAGTAAGAAATATAGTCAATAAGTAGGCAAATATGCAAAACAGGCAAACCGAAATGAAAACAGTTCTTATAATCTCAGGAAGAATGGCCTTATGAGTTGGGTTTGGCAATGAATCATAAAAATACCAAGCCCCTTGCGTAATATGCCCAGTGAATATCCATTCGATTATTTATAACTGAAGAAAGAGTAGCCATCGATACACTATCTGCGTGACATGTTGATGAACATTTTGCTTTCCTTTTGTAGGCCATATTTAGCATAACTCTACAATAAGTGAAGGGAAAGTTTATAATTAATGGCTTCTAACAATCTAAACTTGGAAAGGATCGTATTACCCAAAGTTTTATGGAGTAACTTACCCAATGCAGGCATGAAACATATAAATAGGGGACATATAGCCCGTGACATAGTACTTTCTCAAGTAAAAGGCAAAGGCATCAATGTGTACATTTTATAGATACTAATCGTCAAGAACTCGTCCTCGGCCTCGCGATGATATTCCAAGTGAATACTTATCATCCTTACATGTGAGAAATATGAGAATGTGAGCCTAATTAAATGAATAAGTGATTTTATGTATAGAAGAGTTGAATGAAAATGACTTACTTCTCCTTGAATCTGGGAAGAGGTGTCGATGAGCGCAAAGATTGGCTTGGCGGACATCTCTTGATGAGAAAATGATGATATGATGAACCTCAACTGGCTGCAAGAAAATTAGTGATGAAGAGCTAGATTCACTGTGAAGTATGGATCAATCTACTAAGTTGATGCATACCTCCGCCTGATGCTCCTCAACCACCACGACAGTAGTCGGTGGTTCAGCCACTGACATTGGAGCATCTTTGCAACCTTATAAAAATTTTAGTGAAATTAGCTACTATTAGGTTAAATTAAAAAGAAAGTAAAACAATACCTCTTTTTCTGTTTGCTCATCCTGTGTGGAGGCTACAACAAGAGTTATTCTACACCATGACTTCACGTATGTTAGTGTGAAGGGAAAGATATAGCTTTCCTCTTCCTCATCGAGCTCAGCCTTCACACACAATGTCGCCGTAAAGGTCGCAAAGATCATCTTCATGTGTGGTTGAAGCTCACACAGAGCTTCCTGGTGGTCTCCACACGGGTTTCCCCAGTGGAAGCCTCCACAGGGGCTTCTCCAGTGGAAGTCTCCACAAGGGAAGTCCCTCTGATAGCCTCCATAGGAGCCTCTCTTATGGTTACTTCTACCATAGGGGAAGCCATTAGCCTCCATGGAGAAGCTCTTGTGGTAGCCTCCATGTGTCAGCCCATGATAGCTTTTCCTGGGAGATTCTCCTGTGGTCGCCTCCATAAGAACTTCCCCCATACTAGGGATGCTAGGACCGGCCAAGAACCAATAAATACCAAATCAATTCCATTCAATCTCTGGGTCATTGATGCTTCAAAGATGATACTCTCTCTCCCAAACTCCGCAAGTACATCCTCTACGCAGAGCTTTCTAAATGGCTACTAGCAGAGGGAAGGCTAGATACACTAGTAGGGGGAGAATATCGAGGAGATACATATGGAGATTCAGTGGGAGCTGCACTCATTGGATTAAGAATAGGACTGCTATTGGGCTCGACATGAGTTTTCTGTTGGGTAGGGGCAATGTTTCAAGGAGCTAGGTCTCCTCTTCTAATATATTCTCAAATGAAAGGCAGACCTGCGTTACACCGATAAAAAAATGTGATGCTTTACAATATGAATGAATACATTCTAATATAAATAAAGTAAAATTATTTTGTATCACCTGGTGACCTTCCAAACCAGTGAAGGAGTCATCTGCAAACTTTATTTTTGGCCATCACATGCGCTTGTGCGAAAGGGGCCTTACGATATGTGCTTGATCGAACAAATATTTATATAAGCTAACTTCAAGCGTCAAATATGTTGACTACCATATATTTTTCATAAATCAAGACAAGCCCACAAGTTAAATTGACGGACTTGATGATAAGGCATAAATTGAGGCTCAAAATGCCTAGACATCCCTAAAATGGTTGAAATGACATTCGATGAACGAACCATCCGACGTCTGAACGTCAAAATTTGTCAAAATATAAATATTACAAAATATAATGATCAATCGATTAAGCCGAAGCTATCAATGTCGATCGCATATCGAGTCGAAGTTGCGACGATGTCAACGACGTTGAAATTGATTACGCCGTTAGCTTCAAAATATTGAAATCTATTGAATGAGATTGTCTGTGCTCAATTCGGACAAGTTTGTGCAAATGTCAAATGATTTGAAGTGACAACGCACAAATCGAGGCTAAAATGCACTTGACGTCACCAAAATCAACTCAAATGACCTTCGAACGATGAACGGACTTCGTTATTGCGTTCAGAATGTCGAAATTGATCAGGATATAAATATTGCATGACTTGATGATCAATCATCAAGCGCCAAGTCAACACGCTCGCGTATATCGGTCAAGAGGCACTGATGAGGATCAAACGATCTTCGTTTGCAAAATTGATCACGCCATTGGCTTTGAAATATCGAAATTTATCAAATGAGATCATTCGTACTCGATTTAGATGAGTCTGCGTGAAAATCGAGCGGTCAAAAGCGGCGATGCGCATTTTGAGCTGAAATGAACCCAATTTGACGTCGACTTGAACTAAATGACTCATTTCAAAACGACTACGGGTCCTAACAAAATAACCTAAAATTAATATATATATATATATATATATATATATATATATATATATATATATATATATATATATATATATATATATATATCAACTATATGAATTTATCATAAAATTCATATTAGGTGATTAAATATTCAGAAAAATTGATTTAAAAAAAAGAAAAAACTATTTACATCTAATACCTCGGACTCGGATGCATCCCGAGTTCGCATCGTAGGGTCGTTGGTTCTGTGAAAAGAATGTAAAGTGAATGCGTGTAAAGTGAATACAATGAATTTTGAATACTTTATAGTTGTTTGATTGTATGTAAAGTAAATACATGAAAACTATATTTTCTGTTTGGTTGAGCATATGTAAAATAAAGTAAATACCTGTATTCTGAATACTGTTAAGTAAATTAAAATATTTTTTTATTTACTTTTAGAGGAAGCACAATATATATATTGTATTGTGTTTGATATGTTGTTTAACTTTTTAACTTGAACACTAAAATAAATAAATCACATTTATTTTTTCATTTAAATAAAATTATAACATTTTAGTTAATATTAATGAATTAATTGAATCATATTGATAGATTTTTAAAGTGATTTCAAAGTCTTTTTTTTTTCACAAAATAATAATATAATGATATAAAAGCGAAAGGGGATTAAATTAAATTATTATTTTTAATACTAATTAATTAATTATATGACCGATAAAAAAAGTATACCTTCTAATACTTTTCTAATATTTTGTATGTTTGAAAATGTATATTTTTGTTAAAAAATAAATAATGATAATATTTTTAATATTAAAGATTATATATATATATATATATATATATATATATATATATATATATATATATATTCACTCAACACTCTTTATTCTTGAAGGTTTAATCTCATATTAGTTGTATTTTCAAACTTAAGAGGTACAACTTGTTTGATATATGACTTTCGAAAAAAATTCTTCTCGTGGAAGAAGTTGAAGAACCAATATGAATGATTAAAAAACTACATAAAAATAAAAAGACACGTCAAACTTTTTAAGTTCATGATAACCAAACTCACATATTACACTTTGCTCAAGGAATTCTCCTATATCATGTACCCTTAAATATCTCTGAAAAAATTACTCCTTTGAGGTTATCCCTACTGCTTGTCAAAGGCATCATCAAGCTGTTGCAATCTAAGTAACAAAAACTCACAAGCAAAGGGAATAGAAACTTTTCCCCATCACTTAAAAGGTTAATCATCATTGCCTCATCAGAGAACCACCACCAAAACAAGTAATTCATAAATGTTAATTTCTATTTAGACAAAGAAAACAACAACAATACAAATAGGTAAGGAAATAACAACATTTAATCGCCTAACTACTTCGTCCTAACCTTCTAAAAAACCTTAAAAAAAGACTAATATAGCTATCAATCTAACTCTAGAACAAGAACTATCTTATAAGAAAAGAAAAAAAATCAAACCGATTTTGGACTGTGTTCAATGGAGCGAAGATTTCGTTTGAGGTTCTGATTATCTTCAAGCAAATCATCATAATCGGTCTCCGTAAGTGAGCTCCCATCGAAGATCGACGATGATGCGACCGTCGACGACACTTCGTTGCCTCGCCGGACCTTGCGCTTCTTTACATTATGAGCCCAACCAATCTTTTCTTTTACATGTTCCTCAAATATAGCCTTTTGAATGAGCTTTTTTTAAACCATTAGAGTCGAGAGAGAGAGAGAGAGATGATGATGAAGAAGAATTAGGAGATTGTAGATCACGGTGTGATAATGGCATAAAGTGGTAGAGTATTATAGCTGCATAGAATTTGAATGATGACCCTACAAAGTAATCATACAGAAGTGATTGGATTTTTGCATTAGATTGTTGAATAATAAATGAAAACTAGAATAAACACACATAGCAAAAAAAATATAGATAATAGAAAAAAAAAAAAAGATCATTCCATACAAAACAAAGTAGAATTTAGTCACATTATCACCACACAAAATTTACAATGATTTGATTTTGAAAGATTTATAACCATAATTAATAATTCCTCCGATACAACATAAATGCATCAACTTCCTTCTTTATTAAAATTTTTTTATGGCAATCAAGCATAATATACCCTATCACAAGCCTTGGGATAATATACCGCATTTAGACCATAATGCAGGAATCAAAACCATAAGTCGTCTGCGAGAGAAAAATAAAAAAACAAGTTGAGAAATAAGCTCTTAATCTGATATGAATCCATATCCCCAAAGCAACAACAAGATAATATCCAAAGGAACATTCTCAAATCGAAACCCTTGAAATCCAACAGATTACAATTCTTACGAAAAGGTGAACCAAATCTAATAGCAACATCGCTTTACAAATGAGAACTTATAATAAATAGTACAAGAGCTTTCCAAAGACAATACACAACGGCCAAAAGCAAAATCCGAACATCGAAAATATAAAGAAATCAAGAAGCTCGACACCTCAACCAAATCAGATTCAGAGGAGAGCGTATAAACAACAGAAAGAAACGATCGATAACAGAATAACTTTTGTAAGAAATTACAAAGAGGCTTAGAGATGAACATTCTAGAAGAGCAATGAAATCTATAAATAGGAAGACAACCAAAAGTTAATCAAGAATTTCGAAAGAACTTTTTCTCGGTTTTCCCCTTTCCCTTTCTTCTCTTCTTCCCCCGATTCTCTGTTCCCTCACGAAACCGGAAAGTAAAGAAGTGACTTCCAAAAGAGATATCTTTTCTAAGCAATTAGATTGAGCAGATCAAATCATGTAAATAATCTCAAGAATTAAGAGCTTGATTAACAACGGTAAGGATCCAAGGAGATCGTGATCACCAAGAGATCAACATCAGAGATCCAAGAAAGAAAAGTGCAGATCCAACGGACGAGCAAAAGTTCCAACACTCTAAACTGAGTCAACTTAGAGGTGAATCAAGCTCAAATCACACCCAACAGAACCAATTGGAACAAGAAATGTATTTAATTCAATTAAAGAATTAATCACAAGCTACAAATCAAGTATTACTGAGATTAAACCTTTAATCCAAAAAATAGTCAGATCATTGGTGCTCTTGTTGAGAAATACAGGAGAGATCAACATTACAGATCAACACATTACGTGATCAAAGAAGTACTAATCCAGCTGGAAAGACTATTAAACAGATATATCTTGGGTGAGAGAAAGAAATACAGAAAATTTTCTCGATTTTGACCTTGGGGACAAGGTCAAGGTGGGGAAGGGAGTAATGATATGAACACATATCCAAGCCATCAACAGAGACAAAAGAATCGGAAAAGGCCAAACCGAAAAGACTTCACCAACCTTCCCAAAACATTATCCCAGCTAAGTCCCATAAAACAGATAAATAAATAAATAAAATCAGCCTTTACTACAAAGAAACTCAAGACAGATTGTATACAAACAAGAATAAATACATTGATTACAAGGCTTGTATAATATTAAATCCAACACAACAGGGATGATGACATGGATGAACTAAGATCAAGAAGTCTAACGAATAACCCAAGCATACATGAGAAAGCAGAGATAACAAAAAATCAAGATATCCAACCAAGATACACGACAGAGGCAAGAAGATAAACAGAAATAAATTAGTTACAGAGATAGAGCACAAGAACATTCTAGAAGAACAAATCCAACACTATAAATAGAGATGAAGAAATCAAGAAAAGGGATGAAGAAATTATCTCAAGAACTCCTCTGTCTAACTTCTCGCCTTCTTACTCTTTCTCCCTCCTCCTCTTCCTCTTTCTCACATGGAAACCAAAAACCCCAAACAGACGGGCAGAAATTCTGAGCTCTCCATTGTCAGCTGTAAGAACCTTAGAACATTCTACGGTGGATCTTCAGGATCGACCATCGTAAGATCTTCTCCTTCTCCCTCCGATCTCCCTCTCGGAACCCTAGCAAACTAAGCAAACGCAAGGAAGCAAATGAATTAGGGTTTACCGATTCAATCAGATAATGGGGCCTGATCACAGTTTTCCACTCAAACTCATCCCACGCCCTTAATCGAAAGACATCAAGGAGATGCAACCATGTAATCCACTCACATTAGAAGGAAGAGAAGCCGTGTGATCAAGAAATGATCCAAGGGCATTCGTGAGAACCAAATAATCCAACGGCTCAAGAATCAAACCAAAAGAACTCAATCCAAGTGAGCCCATCCAACGAGAGAAAGGCTAGATCCAATGAAAAGCTCCAAAATGTTTCCTTCTTTTACACAACCGGGTTAACTCAATTGGAAAGGGTTTAACTCACTAGCTTGACTCAACACCCAGTAACCCAATTGGAACAAGAAATGTGAGCCATAATTCAATCCAGAAAGAATTAATCACACAAGCTACTTATCAAGTATTACAGATTAAACTTTTAATCCGTAAAATAGTTCAGATGCTTCTCTTGAGTCCCACAACTCACACCTACAACACTGAAAATGGCGAAGGAACCGTAAATACAACAAAACCCTTGAAGCTTGTGTTAGTTGAACAACAATGAACAAAGAAATGACCTCAATCACTATGGCATTGAATGAAATATCAAAGAGATTGACATCAATAGAAAATTAGAAAAACAACTCAAAGCTGTATGTGATGCATCCTTTATGAATCCTATTCTCCAAACATACCACATACACACACACATATCAATGCCTCTTAAAATAGATATGCCCGATAAGGGAGAAGACCCTAGAGGATGGCTCTTGAAAGCGAGCTTTTTCAAGATTCTAACCTCGAGGATCAAATTTTAATAGCCTCAATATACATGGATGGATCGCTTGAAATGGTATCAATGGATGCAAGTAAATAAACAATTGCATTCTTGGCCACAAATTAAAGAACAAGTTATTCAGATTTGGCCCTTTTATTCGAGATTTAAGAGGTGAATCAAACTTACATTACACCCAAATGAACTAATATGAATCGAATCAATGATGTAACAATGCCAAGAAACTACAAGATCGAACCTCCAAAGATTAAAGCAACATCACATACAAGAAAACACCCACACCGCTAATCCACCAAATGCAAATCAACACGAAAAAAAAAGCTTAGCAATTGAGGCTAACACCACCACAATTAGATGAAAGAAGGCGAATGGATTATGTTTCAATTGTGAGGAGAAGGACCATAAAAAAGCATATATGTAAGTCCAAGTTATATTAGTATCGGCCAATGATGACCGAACATCAACTACCACATGATAATCACCACGTACCAATGGGCAAGAAGAAACAAGAAGAACAAGCTTCAAATATCACCATTCAATCCGTTAGACAGATGTATAATTCTAAGTATAGAATAGTCTACAGTTATCAATAAGTCCCACCATAGAATTAGCCTATATATAAGTCGATATAGCCAAGTCCATAAAGTCAACGGTGGACTGAGATACATTCTCTCCAACGAGATCCAATAAAATTAAGATGATTCTATAAAGCTCAGACTTAGTGCAATTATAAGCAAAGATTGAGGCAAGAATTACAGTACCCAACCTCCGCCACACAGGGGTAATACGGTAGAAACCGAATTAAACTAAGAACGTAAGCCACTGAAAGAGAACGTAACAAGTAATACTGTGAGAAATTAGGAATGGACTGCTTTGGGCTCACAACATTTCACTGAAAGGAATCAAACACAAATTACATACAACGAACCGGATTTACTACAATCAACCCAATTACTATGCTTAACCCTCAATGAAATTAAACTCTATCATGGGAACGAAACGACTAATCCGTGAAAATAGCGATCACAGAGCGATTTCAGAGGGATCAACACATTACAGAAATCAGAAAACAATGGGAAGAAAATTTTAGCCACAGATGTTCCTTGGATGACAAATAAAGAAATACAGAAAGCAAATTTTCAATTTTGACCTTGAGGACAAGGTAGAGGGGAGTAATGATATGAATCCATATCCCCAAAGCAACAACAAGATAATATCCAAAGGAACACTACAAATCGAAACCCTTACAGAAATCCAACAGATTACAATTCTTACAGAAAGCAGGAACCAAATCTAATAGCAACATCAGCTTTTACAACAGAGAACTTATAATAAATAGTACAAGAGCTTTCCAGTGACAATACACAACCAAAAAAAGCAAAATCAACATCCAAAATATAAAGAAATCAAGAAGCTCGACACCTCAACCAAATCATATTCCAGAGAGACAGAAGTAAACAACAGGAAAGAAACGATCCAAGATATAAAGAGAAATTTGTAAAGAAATTAGTTACAAGAGGCATAGATGAACATTCTAGAAGAGCAACCAGAAATCTATAAATAGAGGAAGACAGACAAACAGAAAGCTAATCAAGAATTTTACAGAAAGAACTTAGCTCTCGCCTTTCCCCTTTCCCTTTCTTTCTTCTTCTGCCAGATTCTCTGCTTCCCTCAGGAAACCATCGCAGCACCGAGAAACAAAAGCCTTCTCCCGCCCATCCACGCCATCTTCCTCTCGAGTTCTTCATCGACAATGATCTAAAACCATGAAGGCAAATATCGTTAGGTAATTCAAAACTCGATCCAACGATCAAGATCACCGGTTAATCCACGGATCGATTCAATCGGAGATCAAACCACACAGAAACAACGCGTGTAATCCACTCAGCCATCAAAGAATCAAGAGCCGCTTGATCAAGAAACAGATCCAAGGGCAGATCAAACAACCAGACGATCCAACGGCGCAAGATTCAATCCAAGAGAACCCCAACTGAAAAGTCATCCAACGGCCGCGAAGCGCAGATCCAACGGATCGAAAGCGTTCCAACACTCTAAAAGTCAACCTGAGGTGAATCAAGCTCAAATCACACCCAATGAACCCAATTGGAACGAAACGAGCGAATTCAATCCAAAGAATTAATCACACAAGCTACAGTTTATCAGAAGTATTACAGAGATTAAACCTTTAATCCAGAAAATAGTTCGTATCATAATCTCTAAAACATTTTTGATCTATGCAAAGACAGCTGCTTTAACAGAATCCAGAAGAAAAATGAGATCTCAAAGGCATTCTGAAACAGGATGAAGTGAATCAAGTAGAGAACAAGCTTAGGACGCTGGAACCAAAAGTGGTCAACAGAGCGCTTCACTACTAAATCTCTCTCAATAGCCGAGTGTTTTTCAGCAACTTCATGAGCCAATTGGCTTATCACATGCTCCAGTTTTGTTCCCACCGCAAGGAGCAGCTGAAGTAGCTAGGCCAGCAGATGGTCAGAGCTAATTTAATTATTAAAATAAAGTTGAAGCTGCATGGGTAACTCACAATAAAGACATCAGTGCCACATTTTGGAGGAGAGTGCTCGTTGTTGGGAGTTCATAATCAGTTGCAGACAAACAGCATAGGCAGAGAGGAACACACAATATGTTGCGTAGAAATTCAGACCTACAGTTTAATGTACATCACTTGCATGGGTAACTTTTAGTTCTTCTCTCTTTTTCCTGAAACCAATTTTTCAATGAAGCTTGGCCCTTCTTATATTGCCTTAATGAAATGCAGCTTCCAACCTCGAAGGAGCTTAGGTGGTGGTGACATCAAGGCAGAATCCAAAGATAGGATTTAAACTAACAACTTGTTTTGGTATTAACATGAATACGTAAACACATGATGAAGCAACACGAAGTAAGAATTCTTACTTTCATCTCCCAAAAAGCACAGTGATTTTTGATAGTTTGCAGCACATGTTCTTGCAAAGATAGAGAAAATTAAAAGCTGAAAGTTCAAATCAAGCATATACCATTCTTGACAAAATGAAAAAAAAAAATTGACATAACAAAAAAAAAGAAAACGAGACAAAGACGAATGAAGAACGCTTATAATTTCACATGTTTTTACATAAGAAGCATGCAAGAAGAAGGATATCATAGTGCAGCCAAAAGAACTAATCTCACAATAAACTATAAAAGAGCAAGTCTGACAGCATTCTTTTCCATTCTCACTAATATTTTCTACATTTGTTCCAGCAACTTTATGATGACTTCTAGGTAGAATAATGAATAATTTGACTTTACGATGGAGCCAGGCGAATCCAATCATGAATCAGAAAGACAATAGCATCGTCCACATTCAATCCACTTAAAAGTCAGATCAACCGAAACAACAACTAAAAAACATAGTTCAAAGGGATTCGCAAAAAATCATAGGAACTTCTATGAACCTATATCTGAAAGATATGAAGTACTTTACTCTTTCATCAATAACACAAAATGCAGACTCATCCGTAATAACATAATCGTAAAATACATTCCAAAATGTCGAAAAAATTATCAAGCATTTTATGGTGCCAAAATAATAACTTCAGATGACATCTACAGCTAATTGTTAGTTAAATTACGTTTTCAACTTTGCAAAAGTCATAACTTCCATGAAACATTCAGAATTCTAATCATCGACAGTTGCACAACTTTGTAAGAAGTTTGAAATTTTAACTCAATTGTTGGCCAAATTGAGCAAATAGAAACACTTAAAAATAAGTATGGTAACTAAACAGAGTATTTGCAACATGGACCTTAACTTTCAAAATGTCAGAAAAAATTTTGAAGAACTGGAACTTTAGTTGCAAATCATAGACCAATGCACATCAGATACTCATACACCAGAGCACATTAGACTTCAAATCCATAAAAAATCCTTTATTTTGTGCCAACAAATAACAAAATAAGAATTGAAAGTATCTAATATAAAAGAAAAACAAACGAGATAAAAAGAACAAATTGGGGTGAAGAAGTAAGATGAATGAACACTTAAAGAGGAGGGAGCAAGGGTTACAGAAGAAACAAGAATAAATTCTAAAAGAGATAGAATTCTTAGAGGGGAGATCACAGAAAACTTCGAATCTCATTTTATCATATAATAATCCATAATATAAGATTAACACTCCTTTTGTAGGTTCATACTCTAATGCTTGCCTAAAAAACATTACTATCACAAAAGGAAAAAATAATATATCATTTATTACAAGTATATTATAATATGTTTTACATATCTTAAAATTTAGAAAATTTATTTCATAATTATAAAGCATTCAGTCACCTAGGCTGCAAAGAGCTCTACTCCAAATAGTTCATATATTGTAGGAGAAAGAACTAGATATCTTCAATAATATTACAGAGCTAGTAAAATCCATCATGAAGAGAGATGAATGGTAAGTCCATCTAGGAGATAATGTGATAAATAAGAAACCCATCCTGGAACATCTAAAATATCAATATAATAGTCTCTCCATCTATCCCTAAAAATAATATCAATTCTGGAAAAATATCTTTGAAAGCTTGAATAATGCATTGAACAAATCTAACATGAATATGACCAAAATATAAGTAACGTAAAACAAATTCCTTTTTCTTATTTTTCATTGGGATCTCAATTGGATTTGCAATGATTCAAGATGTGATGGAATTTGGTGATGCGAGCGAATATGGGGAGCAAGAGAGTGAGCAAGTCAACAGTTTTGTGTGCATGAAAAAGTGTGCAAAAGGTTCCAAATGTGATGTCAAAGCTGGCAAAGATGTAAGATGCAATAAAGATGGAAGTGCTAATGGAATCGAGAGGGAAAGGAACACACAAGTCAACAAGGATGCACAACAATTAGGTTGTGGATGCAAATTAAGAATGTCTCGCATGAGGATATAAGGTCGGGAGCAAGTATATGAAATGCTCTATATGGTTGCATGAGCTGGGATCATGGTGGAATCCCTGTTTATAGATCTCTGAGCTTTAAACAGGATCAACCATATTCAGAAAAGTGATGCAGAAAAAAAGAGAAGGCGGCGCGGAACAGTAAAAGCCTGATTGGAAAACTAATGCAGAAAAAAATTGGTATACAAGGTTTGCGGCGAATAAGCTCAAAACCTGTAAGTTGGACAAATCAGATCTCTTCCAAAAGAGAAGACGATGTAGACGGATTACGTGGAAGATCAACAGAGGTAGAAGAACGAAAATTATATTTGGGATTGATTGAAAATTTTCCCCTTCCGAGATCGTATGCGGCGGTCGGCCGGCGTCGAATGTCGAGCGATCCACCTCTCGGCGTGAACCGCTCGGTTCAAGCGGGTATGCGGAAGATGATGGAGACTAAGAGGCCTACGCTGGTTGTTAATGTGACTTCTCCAATTTCCCGATTCGACGGTATTTCATTTACAAAAATAGAAAGAATTTCAAATATCTTAAATTTTTACACGATAATTAATTTACTGCATATCAAATACGAAAAAAGTAAAATTATATGTATTTTAAATATATTACACCTCTTTTTACACCAAATCAAACAGCTCCATAATATTTTTTCCTAACAAGAGAATATTATGTGCGGACTCGCACAACCCTCCACTTTTTTATTTTTCTTTAAAAAAAAAACGAAACAATCTCAGCATCCGGAGTCCGCACGTAATATTTTTTCCTAACCGACCCTCCACGTTTCGCCCTCAGATGCTCCTCCGAAAGCTTCTTTCAACCGTTCCTCCAAAGAACGACATAACTTTCCTCCTCCTCAAGCAAACCGCAGCCTCCTCTCTCCATAACGACGCTTTTGCCTACTTCCTCATAACTCAACGCCAACTCAATGGCAATTTTTTAAAATAGGTACCGCTAAAATACGAATTAGCAAATTGAGTATCGTTAAAAAAAATTTAAGAATAGGTAGAGTCGCCCATTGCGCTACGCCACGCCGTCGACGCATGGTGCGTTACGGAGAGTCCACGCCCAAGAATACGATCGGTTGAGCCGCCCACCATCGGGCGACCGGTTGATATGGAGCCGCCGCCAGAAGTTGCGACCGGCTCGACACATTTTAGGTCGATCGCCGATCGCCTATTCTCTTTTCCTCGATTCCTCACGCGACACTCCTTATGCCGACCGAATCCGACCGAGCCGAGCGACCACGGTCCTCCCGCTTGAACTTCGCCACGGCCAGATCTAACCCAGATTTGCTGCCCAGGTATTCGTCGAACTTTATTTTTTCCGCTGCTCGCTTAACGACGCTTAATACTTCCTCCTCTCATTTACCACCTTGAAGTCAACTTTAGGTTTCGGCGATTCTGCCATTTCATTGAGAAAATTGCTTTATCTTCTACATTTTTTAGTGCAAGATGAATAGAGAATATGTTTCACGATACTTTATTATGGAGGCAACCGAGTATCGATGAGCAATTCCCCAAGTTATATGGGAGGTCGAACTCGTCAATTAAGGTTCGCCACAAAGACCTTACGGCATTGAAGCAACGAATTACGAGAAACTTGAACATCGATCCGAGCGCCAGCCACATTAATGTGTCGTATCCAAAGGAGTAGCGGATTTGTAGCGTCATATCGACGACGATGTTGGCGAAGTTACACTTGACGAAGCTTCCGCCGATGTTGGTGTTGTATGTCGGCGTGGAAGATGTTAATATTGCATCCACATCACCGATCCTAGTGAGGTCAATAGATATACCGCTAACACATACACATGATTTCATCGCACAAGAACATCCGGGGATACAACGCAGCTCTGATGAGTTCATTCCCAGGTAGTTTATCGTCATAATTTATCTGACTAAACTTGTAACAATTAATATGATAATTAGTTGCTGAACTTATGTTATGTGCAAAGTGATGATACTACGCTCGGATGAAGTAGTGCTCAAAGTGCCGCAGCTGGATATTGTTATCATTAATATTTGGAATATCATGCTCAGTTGATCAATGGCATTCAAATGTCAAATCGAACTAAAACAACGATGTTTATTTTGACGGCCCATCTGACGAAACTGCCCTAAATGATGAAATTGAAATTCCAAATGACATTCCCGAAGGTATGTGTTTTGCAAGTAAACGGAGTTTGCAATTTGCTATTGTCGGGTGGTCCATAGTAAATAATGTACAATTCCGAACAGTTACCTCTAATCAGAAGAACTACACGGTTGTATGTGCAAAGACGATAGTCAAGGCCCTCAGAATTGGCGCTACATTGTAGCAAAGAAACGATTAGGGGTGCTTGGAGAATATCAAAAGTTGGTGAAAATCATAGATGTGTCAATGCAAGTTCATCCGTCATCGACGGTAGTTCAAGTTTCATAGCATACTACATCAAACCGGATCGCATCGATTGATTTGAAACCTAGAGAGATTATAGGTAGGATGGAGTCAAAATTTAATGTTAAAGTTTCATATATGAAAGCATGGGATGCGCGAAAGGCAATAAAAGCAATATTCGAATGGAAGAGTCCCACAGACTCTCGCCTTTATATGCAATCTTACTACTTTACCGGTACTACTAATCACCCACCAAGACGTTAACGCTGAGACTTTTGGGCTTTCGCCTTCAATATGGGATGGAGTCCGCAGACTGCTTTTAAGCTTGGGACGGTACATTTCGTAAGTAAAGCATCGCGGCACATTATTAACCGCCGAGAATCACAATAATGGGTTGTTTCCTTTAGCTTTCTTGTGGAATCGTAAAATGTTGATGCGTGGTTGTGGTTTTGTTGTGTATGCATGATATGTTACCCGTAGTGTCTCAGTAGATGGATTTATGTAATATCCGATAAACATGCCGGTCTCATGCGGATGCAAAGAGATTTTTCCTGGGCAGATGGCATTGTTGCGCCATTTGGAGAATTTTAAAAAAAGTCGCACGCAGACTAGGCATTGTTTCGCTATTTACTATAACTTAGTAGTTCATGAAACGATTATCCACCGCTACAAAAGAGGAAGTAAACTTGTCTATTTATACCCGAGGTTCTCCACATTAATACAACGACCAAAGGGATTAGGCATTTCAACTGTAATATAAACCCACATGAGATGCGTGTTTTGATAGTCCAAACATCGCTCGAGTTGATTTATTAGATAATGGCTCGTGTTTGTAATTGTGGTAACAATCATATATCATTGTCCATGCCCACATGTCATTGTCGCATTGGGATTTCGACTAAACCACCTCACGTGTCACAAGATTACACTCGCAGTATAAGTCGACATACATAAATGAATTTCATACTCTACCGATCGCTCGATTGGCCATCCTTCGAAGAGCTTGGATTAGTCACGCAGCTTCCTTCGTCACCACCTAATGAATAGATTCGTAAACACAATGGATGAAAACGCAGTTCAAGTAGCGTAACTTGTAGCATATGCAAAATATCCGTCACTATAGTCATCGTGCCCCATAACATTGACAATATTTTCCAATAGACAATGCTTGTTTTTCCCTTTCAAGATTTTACAATATTGACACTAATTTATTTGAGATTCTTCGTCGCACGATAGAGGGCCACCGCGATGCTGACGCCGACATATGCAAGTGCATGCCGAGGACGCCAGTAGTAATATGGTGTTGGTTTTAGGACAATGTCTGTACTACATTTTATTTTTTTTGGTTTGATAACCAACTTCATAGTCATGTACAAGTTAATAACTACATAATAACATTTGTTTATTGTCCATTTGTGAAATGAATTGGGTTATT
This sequence comes from Cymbidium sinense, assembly GCA_021442155.1. Lineage (NCBI taxonomy): Eukaryota > Viridiplantae > Streptophyta > Magnoliopsida > Asparagales > Orchidaceae > Cymbidium > Cymbidium sinense. Next base: position 14,732 of record JAKCPB010001803.1, on the reverse strand, counting down.
AGTGTATGTTTATGTGCTCAAATTGGGAATTAAATGTGCCAACTTCGATAGGATGGAATATGCTTGCAAGGCTTCTAAAATGTTGTATGAAAAGAATTTGATATGATACAAAATATTAACTATTTTTGTTCTTATATACTTAAATCATTATCCAAACAGTCCAACTCTTAAGCACAAATGCACATCGGTTCATTGATGAATACTCCAAAGTGATGATGTATTCTGCAGCCCGAAGGTGAAATGGACCGGATTTTCAAATAAGCGAATATTCGTTGAGCTCGCCCAAGATCGACCTTAGCATGTACCGCCCGCATCGACCGCTTCGCATTTAACGATCGCTGCTGAAGCCGAATGGCGCTTCGCATTCTGCCGGCTAAGCTGATTCGCCACCATCAGCGACCGCTTCAAGATGAAGCTGCCGCCTAACCACGGGCGACCGCTCGCTTTTGGCTATATGGCCGATCCAGTTAACTACAAGGAGGGTAAAAAAGCTGTTTCATTTTATTGATATCTTTGAGCAAGTAATCTCACAAAAAAACTTTCTTTGAACAGATTATCTCCAGAATTTCTTGGCGTAATTAAACACGCAAGTTAAAGTTTAGACTTTTGGTTAAACATTTTCTATTTTTGCCATCTTTTGGAAGAATATCAACAAAGGACTTTAATAGGTCCCAATACTTTAATCTTTGGGCTACCTATATGGTCGTAAGATATTAAAGAAATATTTATAATTGACTTATTTGGAGTGTTGACTTAAATAAGCTAATAAATCAATAACTGCATATCATAATCAGCACCACCGATGAGTATTTTAAGTAAATACATTAACCGCATATAAAAAAAAATTTTGAAACAAAACTTATAAACATTTATTATGTCATAATCAAGGTTAACATGTACATGACTATGTCGCTTGTAATGAATCGAAAGGCAAATGTAGTAGACACTTTCCTAAGCCCTACCCCTGAGACAACCGCCTTCCTCCGTTCACAGACGTGATTGCACCACTCCCGTGTGTGTACCGGTCGCGACGAGATGATCACGTAGTGATGCCCCTCTAGAACAACATCCTCGACTATGCGACATATCATCCTGATGTGAATATGTGGTCGCGAATGCACGACGGCCGATATGTGACGGCCCCGATCGATACGAGAAGGACCCGGATCGACGCGAAGTAAATCGGATCGACATACAAGAAGGACCGATCGCCGGATGTAGATGGACCGCTTCCCCATACGACACCCTCCGTGCACCATCCGTAATATGTGTCGCCTATATGTACACGCCGATCAAGGTCTTCGCGATATCACCTCGTGATCTATCGACACATCGCCGTAAGTGGTGATCATCGACAAAGACCAAATATGGTAATATGTCCGCGCTGATATGGTCCGCCATGCAAAAAAATGAATGTTAAATTATCACTTTAAAAAATATTGAATATTTCCTATATATCATAACTTACATAAAGACGCTTCCACCGGTGCTCTAGCTGCAGATGTGGTGATCTAATCTAGACAAAGAAGCCCATGATCCAACCAACGATGTATTGACCGATAGTGATTTCGCCCACACCTCATCTAACCCATCGACGAGGCAATCCCGCCGACTCTCCCAAAAAGCTATGTATGATCGGTGGTATAACCCGCAGACGCTTTACCCACCATCAACCCTTTTGAAACTAGGGTCAACCGGCTACATCTACTCGGGAGTAAGGCCAATCGAAGACTGTTCGTAAATACCACTCAACCCTCTTCCACCGAGAGAGGACTCGCTAACTATATGTCGAGCCCATGAGCATACAACAAATAGATTTGCTCGACCGCTTCACACGGCCCTGCATCACCTACACGATGCTAAAAGTATGTTAAAACATAATGTAGATAATAGTATTACAATGTTAAATGCAGATTCAACTCAGTGTCCCGCAGTTATCTAGCATTTCGTGCATCGCAACATTCGCTAAAGGTCATCGCACATACTCATTCCACTCGCACGAATACGCTTTAAACATACGTGATCGATAATTTGAAATTGTATAAGCTGCAACACGAACCTCAAACCAACGCCCAGACCAGCAAGCTCTGCAGGATATGGGACATGTAAAGTCGGCCTACCTACATGAATGTGCTCCCAAGCCCAAATCAAGTGTAGCAACCCCATGTTGGCCCGGTGTCTAATCGACTCGTGCAACTCTCTATATAGATGAGCCAAGACTGCTCCACCTATAGACATCATGCTAAAATCATCCAGATCCTCCAAGAGTGGTGATCCGTAGTGGACCTCGAACTGACGATCGTGCAATAAGAAAAACAATCAAATAAAATATAAGCGAGGTGTCAGAAGTCATCTCGGCTCGACTATCATATGACTCTCTCAGAAAGTTCACCTAAGTTACCTGGCATGCATGTACATGTCATTCGCCCATCCCGAATGTCGCCTCGATATTGGATAGACGGTCATGATACATCACGCCGTAATGGGTGTCGCCCTAACAACTCATCGCAAAGAATCGTGCCAAGTGTCCCATCTCTTCCCTCGCCAATCACAACGCCATGATGTGGTCCATCAATCCAGACCTAGAATCATCGCCACGCCCTGAGCTGCCATCATCTCACCTATAGGTGGAAGGTAGTCTGGAGACCATCTCTCAACCAAGGCGAAGTAACCGATGATCCAAATGGATGAAGCGTGCCGACTACGCAAAGGCAGCCACGATCTAGCCCGGATGAATCTCGCATGTAATGGGCCACTCCTTCAAAGATAAGCAAATGTGATGCTACCTCGTGGCTCAAAAGCAAAATGTAAGTTAGTGTCCCAAATAAAAGGTGTGTAACACATTCTCGAAATAACAAATTCACTTACAAGATCGTGGTGGCCGATGTCAATAGGGAGGCAATACTAGGATGAACCAAGGTGTCCGCTCAATGGTGGGTCGGCCTCCCTAACGCCTACGTCGCCGACGCCTAGGCGCGGTGCTCTCCGCCATCAGATTCAAAAAAGTAGAAGATTATTGTTTACAATTACCGCTACATACTGCAAATTATGATAAATAAAAGCGGGAAATTAATCTTAAGATAAATAAGTGGGAAATCCACATAGACAAGTGCTTTTTCTGATGAATAATTCGACTACATGAGAAGTATCAACAATCTTATAAATTACAACTAAATTATTAATAAAAATGAACTACTTAGAAAAAAAAGGATTACTAATTAGATTTGGTAGATAATTTTAAAACTATAATTTTCATTTTCAAAAAAATAGTTTGAAAACCGGTCTCATTATCCATTGATTCATCAAAAAAAGTTTTCATCATTATTAACAGATTTAGAGAAGATCCCATTTGATAAGAAGACAAATCCTTTTGTCTATTAAACGCAATTATCACTAAGCAAGTACCATAAAAAATAATAGTTAAAGAAGGGTAGAAACTAATTTATTAAGCAAAAAATACTTTCTTACATTATCAAGAAGCTCCATACAATCATGCTTGCCCAAATTCAAAGAAGATATAACAACATTTTCTTTTAAATATTTTATTAGGAAAAATAATGTAACCATTATCTAGATTTTCAAGAATACTTAATCTCCTTATAATTTGAAACTAAAACAAAAAAATCATCCACTTGCAAATTTTCAGGAATAATACAAATAATAGTAGTAAAACTTGATTACTCCAAAATACTTCAACAATAATTTCACTACAAGCTTATCACTACAACTTACATTACATCGAGGACACCATGAAAAATTAGGAACAACATTAAAAACACCAATAATATCATTCATAACACCATTACTATTTTCTTTTAAAGCGCTTTTTCTTTTATCATAGTTTTATATTATACAAGAAACTTTAGTAGGATAATTTTAGTAGGATAATTTTAGTAGAATAGGTTTCTTGTATCATAAAATTTCAAGGTTATACCTATGCAACATCACCTAACAAAACTGAAATGGTAGAGACAAAGAAGCATATTTCATATTTGTGTTCGTAAGCATTATAAAATAAGAATAATATCAACTCCCCAAACAATGGCATGAATGTGGAACTTAAACTTATGCTATATGTTGAAATCTTTAACATGTTCTCTCGACTTAGTGCGCAACGACATCGAGTGATAGCAATAGTAAAAATACCTAGAAGAAGTCGTGAAACGGTGGAAAAAAACGCAATGCGGTGAGACCATTACGCCGGCCGAAGTTCGAGAGGGCTGAGGATCGGTGCTCGCGGCCGGACTTCTCGGCGCGAACCACGAGCGAGAGTCGTGCGAGAATCGAGGAAAACCGAGAGGAGTTAGTCGACGCCGATCGCTTAAAATTCGAGCCGCCTAACTACTAGCGACCGTTCAGAATCTGAAGCCGCCGAATTGAAGAGAAGCCGCCTGCCATCACGACCGGCTACTCTTTCATCGCAGATCCACGCCACGCCGGAAGACGTCATAGAGCCGCCGCCCACCAATTGGGCTACCTATTCTTAAATTTTTTTTAACGATACTCACTCTAATTCAGATTTTAACGCATTATTTTAAAAAATTGCCACTCAATTCAGCTTGGTTCGCCTATCCCAGGGTTTTTTTTGGCTAATCGCATGGGAACCGCTTCTGACTTTTCATTCGCTCGCTTCTCTGCATTGTGGCACGATTGAAAACCGTAACTACCACCGCCTCACGTAATCCTCGTGGCTCTCATGGATTCTCGCCACTTACTTTTTCATCTTCTCCTAATCTTTAGAGTCAACAAGTGGAACGCCTTCGCAAAACCTCTGGAATACAATTGACGGCATTGAGCTAATCACTTTATGCGAAGGCACTCGAGAATGCCTTCACCATACCCAACCGAACCAAAGCACCAACGTTATCCAAGAGTTGTTGGAATCACCAAAGCTTCTCTAGTGATACTACTTACCGCCAAATGGACTATTCATCCACCGGCGGAAAGTCCAGTGATGAATAAGATCATGTTGAGCATTAAACTCAACTGTTAGATTTTAGGGACAGAAATTTGAATGGTCATAAAAAAATTAGTCTTTTGATATTCTGTTTTTATTAGCTTTTATGGTATTGAGTCTAAGGAATTTCAAGAGTCTAACTTAAGACTATATATATTGGTATTGTACTCTTGTTAAATATAGAGGAAGAAATCTATCAAAAGCATATTTTTTTGGTGTCCATTTTCTCTCTAGAAAAATCCAAATTCGGAAAATTATACTTTCATCAAATTGGTATCAGAGCAAATGATGAACCAAGGGAGCACCATGTCGGGGCAAATACCACTGCCACGACTTACCAAGACGAACTACGACAACTGGAGTATTCAAATGCGTGCCTTACTCGGAGCACAAGACGCTGGACGTTGAAACCGGTTTTAATGAGACAAGTTACCGCCTCCACAACAAACCAATTGAAGATATTGAAAGAAATGAGAATGAAGGACAAAACCGCTCTCTACCTCATGTTCCAAGCCGTAGATGAGTCGGGTTTTGAGAAGATTGCTGGTGCATCGAATTCGAAGGAAGCCTGGGACACTTTACAAAATGTGTTCAGTGCCGACCGAAGCAAGCACGTCTTCAAACTCTACGAGGTCAATTGGAGACCATCAAGATGAAGGAGTCGAAGACGATCCGCCTATATAACTCGTGTGCAAAGCGGTGGTGAATCAACTCAAACGGAGAAACTCTCACAGATACAAGAGTTGTGGAGAAAATTCTTCGGTCATTGACTGATGATTTTGAGAATGTTGTATGTGCAATCGAGGAGTCAAGAGATTTGGAGAAAATGACCATCGACGATCTCGCGGGTTCTCTTGAAGCGCATGAACAACGAAAGAAAAAAAAGAAACAAGAAGTCCTGGAGGAGGCCTTACAAACAAAGATGACAATCAAGGAAGACAAGATGATGTATGCGCAACACAACCGCGGAAGAGGCCGCGGAGGCCGCAGTTTTAATACAGGTCGTGGAGGTCGCGGTACCAGTATCGATCACGGTGGTCGTGGTATCAATACTGTTCGCGGAGATCATGGTCGTGAAGAAAGAGGACGAACAAGCCAACAGAATTGGCGTCGAGGTCGCGGTTATGGAAGAGGTGGTCGATCAAGTCGCCCAAATGTCGAATGTTATAACCGCGGAAAATATGGACACTATGCAAAGAATTGCTACCCAAGGAGAAAGCGAAGAAAGCGAATCTGGTCGCGAAAGACGAGACAAAAGATGATGGCGTTCTCATGATGACCCATGAAGGTGCCACTTCGAGTAGCGACATGGTGTGGTATCTCGACACGCCGAATCATATGTGGGAACAAACATCTCTTTGTTGATATACAAGAGATAGAAGATGGACACGTGTCTTTTGGAGATGCATCGAAGGTCCAAGTCAAAGGTCGAGGAAAAATATGCTTTTCCCAAAGGATGGAGAAAGAGGTACAGTGGAAGATGTCTATTTTGTACCTGATTTGAAAAACAATATCCTTAGTATGGGGCGCTATTGGAGAAAGGATGTTGATTTTATGAAAGACCGGATGTTGCATTTGAAAGACAAAATGGTCATTGCTTACATGTGGAAATGGCGAAGAACCGAATGTTCAAACTCAACTTGAAGAATATACAAGAAAGGTGTTTGCAAGTCGACATGGACAAGACATGGTTATGGCACTTGGTTGACACTTACATTACGGTGGGCTAAAAGAATTAGCAAAGAAAGAGATGGTCCACTGCCAAATTTGGACTTCACTAAAAATTTTGTGAAGGTTGTGTACTTGGCAAGCAAGAACAACTTTTCAAAAGAAGGTCGGATATCATGCAAGGAGATCTCTTGAGTTGATACACACCGACATATGTGGTCCAATCACTCCAAAATATTTCGTGGGAAGAGGTACTTTATCACTTTCATTGACGACCATACAAGGAAGACTTGGGTCTATTTTTTTAAAAGAAAAATCGAAGCTTTTGAGGTATTCAAAAATTTAAGGTGATGGTGGAGAAAAACAACCAATCTTTACATCAAGGCTCTACGATCGGATAGAGGCGGAGAATATATGTCAATCCCCTTCAAGAACTATTGTGAAGAACAAGGTATCAGAAGATTCTTGACAGCACCATATTCACCGCAACAAAATGGCATCGCCGAAAGAAAAAATCGAACGATTCTTGATATGGTTCGATCAATGTTGAAGAGCAAAGATATGCCAAAAGAATTTTGGGCAGAAGCGGTGAAATGCGCTGTGTACTTGCAAAATAGATGTCCACATACAATATTGGCGAATCAAACACCACAAGAAGCTTGGAGTGGTCACAAACCAAACGTCTCACACCTCAAAGTGTTTGGTAGTGTGGCCTACGACATGTACTGCACCAAAGAAGAACCAAACTTCGATGATAAGAGCAAGAAGTATGTGTTCATTGGGTATGACGAGAAGACAAAGCTTTTAAGTTGTTTGATCCAATTGACAAGAAGATGATTGTGAGCCGAGATGCTCAAGTAAATGAAGAAAAAGCACATGGGATTGGAAGAACCAAAAGGAGGCAACACAAGATAAAGAGAAAGGAGAATCATTGAGTGCACCAACAATCACTCAAATAACCTCTCAAGCACGCTGACGAAGAAGAAGAACCAAGTCAACCTAAGATGGAGTCTACAAGATCTCTATGAATCAAGCGATGAAGTGCACTTGGTTTGCCTATTAGCAAACTTCGAGAATATTGCCTTTGAGGAAGGCGTAAGAGACAAAAGTGGAAAGCAATGGATGAAGAGATAGAAGCAATCAAAAAAAATCAAACTTGGGATTTGGTGGAGTTGCCAAAAGGATATAACCCCATAGGTGTAAAATGGGTATACAAGAAGAAGATGAATACCCAAGGAGAGATTGAAAGGTACAAGGCCTAGTAAAAAGGTTACAAACAAAAGCGAATTGATTATGAAGAAGTTTTGCTCCGAGAATGGAGACAATTGACTTTTATCTCAAGTCGCACAACTGAGTGGACCTACCAAATGGACGTGAAATCTGCATTTCTAAATGGTATACTTGAAGAGGAAGTCTATGTAGAGCAACCGCCTGGATACATAAAACCTGGAAAGGAGAGCAAAGTGTTAAAACTGAAGAAGGCACTCTACGGGTTGAAGCAAAGCCGAGCATGGAATACCCAAATCGACACTTACTTCAAGAAGAACAAGTTCATCCAATGTCCTTATGAGCATGCATTGTACGTGAAGAAAGACGAAGGTAATTTGCTTCTTGTTGCCCTTTATGTTGATGATCTTATTTTCATGGGGAGCGGAGAAGATGGTCAAAGACTTTAAAGATGCTATGACGCTGGAATTTGAAATGACGACTTAGGATTAATGAAGTACTTCCTTGGTCTTGAAATAAAACAAGGAAAATCTGGAATTTTGTATCACAAGAAGCATAGAGGGACATTTTGAAGAAGAGCGGGATGGAAAATTGCAAACCTAGCAACACCAATGGAGCTCTGCTAAACTCTCTAGATTTGAGGGAGGAAATCAAGTAAATGCAAATGATTACCGTAGTTTGGTAGGAAGTCTACGGTATCTCACATGCACAAGGCCGATATTGCATATAGTCGGTATAGTAAGTCGATACATGGAAGATCCAAGACACTCGCACCTCAAAGCTATTAAAAGAATTCTTCGCTATATTCGGGAACGGAATCACCGCTCTACTCAAAAGCAATTGAATTCAAGTTGGTAGGATACTCGATAGTGATTGCGGAGATGTAGATGAAAAGTACAGGATAATTATTCTACATGGGGAATACAACATTCACATGGCTCAAGAAACAACCAATCGTAACCTTGTCAACATGTGAGGCGTAATATGTGGCAAGATCTTGGTGTGTGTCACACAATTTGGCTAAGGAATTTACTACATGAATTAAATCTACAACAACATGAGGCAACCGGCACGAATGTCGACAACAAATCGACCATCGAATTGGCAAAGAATCCAGTTCATCACGAGGAGTAAGCATATCGACGACGCTTTTCATTTCATTAGAGAACATGTAAAGAATGGAGAAGTGAAATTAATTCACGCTGCAAGTCATGACCAAGTAACATCTTTACTAAGCCTCTACCGATGACTGTTTGAAAACTTCAAAATGATGATGGGAATGAAGGATCAAAAAGTTTGAGTTTAAGGGAGGAATTTGTTGAGCATTAAACTCAACTGTTAGATTTTAGGGACAGAAATTTGAATGGTCATAAAAAAATTAGTCTTTTGGTATTCTGTTTTTATTAGCTTTTATGGTATTGAAAGAGTCTAAGGAATTTCAAGAGTCTAACTTAAGACTATATATATTGGTATTGTACTCTTGTTAAATATAGAGAAAGAAATCTATCAAAAGCATATTTTTTTGGTGTCCATTTTCTCTCTAGAAAAATCCAAATTCGGAAAATTATACTTTCATCAGATCAATGGGAAACTTCTGAGAACGGCTCCTTGTCTTGGGGGATCTTCTTCGTCGGATTGTTCGATGCCTTTGTCACCACTGTTGCGATTATTCATTTGCGGAGGCTGAGAGAGGGCTGTCTATGAGAGGGGGCAGCATCTTATCAGGGATATATTGGAACAACCGGTTGTACAATCTCATATTTTAAGTTGATCTCCGCATAAGAAGATTTGACAGAAAGAAAGAGGATTTGGAAGTGCTTTACTCTGAAAGCAAAGAAGTTGAATGAAGTTGTGAGGAAAGCATGTAGAAGTCAAGAGAGCTAAATCAAGATCAGCAGAGGAGACAGCTTCAATCTGCTTGCCATCGAAGTTCAGTTCAAAGTACTAACAACACTAATGATGACAATAATATTAACTCCAGAAAGATTTCTGTAGGAGGATTGCCATTTAATATCACTGAAGATGAGTTTAGGAGCTACTTTGAGAAATTTGGTTCACTGAATGATGTGGATGAATGATAGTGAAACACATCGGCCAAGAGGCTTTGGCTTTATAACCTTTGATTCATAAGAGGCGGCACAGACTACGATGCGGAAGAGATTCCATGAGCTGAATAAAAAAGTTGTAGGGGTTAAAATAGCAGTTCCCAAGGATAATCACAACTCTTCTAGCAGTAGCTATATCAACATGAATGATAATTTTATCCCAGGTTGGGAGAGGCTAAATTCTTATGTTAATTATAGTCCTTGGGGATATCCACCTTATGGTCCTGAATATGAGTGTTATTATGGTTATGAATCACAACTTGTTCCTGGTTATGGGTTCGGACCATTGGCTATGATGGTGGATATACATATGAGGGCTACGGTGCAACTGGTTATGGGCCTAGCTGTTATATGAGGAAGGCTAGCGGAGGATATCATGGTGCTAAGTGGCTTGGGAAGGGAAAGTTAAATCAAACTGGCGCCAATCAGCATATGAAAGAGCTTGCCAATACAGTCTCTTTAGAGCTTGAGAATGTCAAGGTTGATGATCTTTGAATAATCTCTTGGCGTGATTAAAGACCTCCATGCTCATCAGTGGCGAGATGAAATCGATTGCGGTGTAGTCGCAGCTAAACACAACGCTCATCGAGGCGTGCAGGTAAGCCAAAACCATCGATGTCGCTCTCCCCTGCGAAATCTTTGTCGTGCATATATATTTACTTTTATACAGGTGATTGAAGGCCTCGTCATGCTCATCAGACGATGAAATCCGGTTGTGGTGTCACCAGAGCTTCCTTCATCATCGGGGTGTCTTGGTAAAACCGTTAGATGTGACACCCATATGCCGAAATGCTGTCAAAATTTGGACTATCTGTATATATATATATTTTCTTTTATGCAGGCGATTGAAGTCCTCGTTATGCTCATCAGGGCGTAACGAGCTTGAAAGGTAGGGTGCTTCAAAACACCCGGTTCATCAGGGGTGTGGTGAGCAAAACAACCTCGATCGACCCCACGGGGATGATCTTAGGAAATTTTGTCTACATTCTAGACTTAAAAAAAGAGCGGGGGAATGAATATATATTGCATTTGTCTTCTTTCAGGTTTGAAAGCCTCGTTGTGCTCAATAGGGTGTGACGAGATGAAAATAGGCTGTGGTGTCGCAAAGACAAGCTATACTCAACATGCAAGTAGCCAAGCCAAAATACCCCGATGCACCTCTCACCGCGGGGATGAGGTAGGAGGTTCGAAATTTTGTCTAATTTCCAGACTTAGAAAAAAAAAAGTGGAATGAATATATATTTCATTGAATGTATTCTTTCAGGTCTACCTCGTCCTGCTCAATAGGGCATGACGAGATGAAAACAGGCTGTGGTGTCGCAAGACACCGCTCGCTATATTTAATAAGGCGTATCGAGTAAGCCAAAATACCCCGATACCCTCTGGGGATGACGTCGAGGCTGAAATTTTGTCAAATCTTTTGACTTAGAAAAAAGGGGATGGTAAAATGAGCTGACTTAAGAAAGCTAAATAAGAAAACCTGCAGCTAATTGTAAACTAGAAGTGGCAAACAAAAAAGGGGAAAGTCTTTAAAGCAAATTTTGGAAAGAATGGAACACCCATTTAAAATGCAAGTACAATTTGAGGAGGCTAATATTAAACTCACAAATGTTAATAAATATCTCAGAAATTGATTCTGTCAGGTGATAATAGATCTAATCCTCTATTAGAAGCTAAACATAGTTGACAGAATCTAAAGCTCTTAAACATATTCTAATTAATCAAATTTTAAGTAGCAATCTGAAACTGCTTAAATAAATCAATCTCATAATTTCCTAATTTCTTAAATACACTCGCATGGGCCCCGACATTATGCTGAATGCTTAAATTCAAGTGTCTAAGGATGCTGAGTGGGTTGCTTCCCGGTTTAGTCTTAGGATTGGGTCCGGGTTAACAAACTTAAAACTTATAATAAAGTTTCAAATATTCTAATTAATCAATTGCTCAAATCAAATTGACTCAAATTAAAATCAAATATCAATATAATTGTTTAAATGAAAGTATATCATTAAAAACTTAAGTCAGACTCAATCTATCCACCTTCCGTAACTGTTTGTCGGGAGTGAAAAATTAGGAAAACTCTAGCTCACAAAGGAGTCAATGTCAAATCAAGTATTATGTTATGTTCACTCTCAATCAATCTCACGCTAGTAAGGACGTGGCCCATGTCCTCTAAGTGCGTAGCTTGGCCAATAGGCCCCACAGATGAAGCAGTTACAACTAGAGTCCTCTTATCGGGTGGTTTGGTCAATCAAGCTCCATTATATTATGATCACGATCGTAGCCCGTATGCTCCCCAATGGCTCTGTCCTTTGAGTTGTGAATCATAAGGTATACTTGATATGACAAATAGCCCTCTGTCAGCTAAGATAGACTTAAGATTATCTCTTTAGATAAATAACTAAGCTATAAACACCCGCATGTGCTCCGACACTATGCTGAATGCTTAAATTCAAGTATTTGAGGATGCTGTGCAGGTTGCTTCTCGGTTTAGTCTTTAGGACTGTGCCCGGGTTAACAAAACCTAAAAAACCTATAATAAGAGTTTAAAATCAGTGAAATATCTAAGAAACTGATTCTATCAAGTGATAGTAGATCAAATCCTTAATTAGCAGCTAAGTAGAGTTTACAAAATCTAAAGCTCTTAATATATTTAAATTAATCAATTTTTTAAATCAATTTTAAAATAGCAATTTGAAACCAATCTCATAACTCAGAAATAAAAATTGCCTAAATTCTTAAATATACCCGCATGTGCCCCGACACTATGCTGAATGCCTAAATTCAAGTGTCTAAGGATGTTGCACGGGTTGTTTCCCGGTTTAGTCGTAAGACTGGTTCCGGGTTAACAAAAATTAAAAACTTATAATAAGAGTTTCAAATCAGTGAAATATCTAAGAAACTGATTCTGTCATGTGACTGTAGATCTAATCCTCTGTTAGTAGCTAAACAGAGTTGACATGATCTAAAACTCTTAAATATATTCTAATTAATCAATTTTTAAATAGCAATCTGAAAATGCTTAAATGAAATTTTATCATAAAATAAACTTAAATTAAGAACAATCCATCCACCTTCCGCAACTGTTTGTCTGGGGTGATAAACTAAGAAAACTCTAGCTCACAAAAGAGCCAATATCAAATCAAGTGTTATGCTATATTCACTCTCAATCAATCTCTAGTAAGGATGTCCGACCCTACGCGGGCTTGGCCAAGAGGCTATGAAGCGAAGCATGACCGAGTCCTGAACGGGTGGTTTGGCCAATCAGGCTCTATTATACTACGATTATGACCATAGCCCGTATGCTCCCCAATGGCTCTGCACTTTGAGTTATGAATCATAGGGTATACTTGATATGACAAATAGCCCTCTGTCAGCTAAGGTAGACTTAAGATTATCTCCTTAGATAAATAATTAAGCTATAAACACCAGCATGTGCCTCGATACTATGCTGAATGCGTAAATTCAAGTGATGCGCACTTCCTAGTTTAGTCTTAGGACTGTGCCCAGGTTAACAAAACCTAAAAAATCTATAATAAGAGTTTTAAATCAGTGAAATATCTGAGAAATTGATTCTATCATGTGATAGTAGATCTAATCCTCTGTTAGTAGTTAAATAGAGTTGACATGATCTAAAACTCTTAAACATATTCTAATTAATCAATTTTTAAATAGCAATATGAAAATACTTAAATGAAATTTTATCATAAAAAAAACTTAAATCAAGCACAATCCATCCACCTTCCGCAACTGTTTATCGGGAGTGATAAATTAAGAACACTCTAGCTCACAAAGGAGTCAATGTCAAATCAAGTGTTATGCTATGTTCACTATCAATCAATCTCTTGCTAGTAAGGACGTGACCTGTCCTCTGACTATGTGGCTTGGCCAAGAGGCTCAGATGAAGTAGTTACCGAGTCCTCGATTGGGTGGTTTGGCCATTAGCTCCATTATACTAATTACGACAGTAGGTATGCTCCCAATGGCTCGCCCTTTGAGTTGTGAATCATAGATACTGATATGATAAGCCCTCTTTCCCAAGGTAGACTTAAGCTTATCTCCTTAGATAAATAATTAAGCTATAACACTGCATGAACCCCATATTTCAATGCTTAAATTCAAGTGTCGAGGATGCGTTGCTTCCCGCTTAGTCTTAGGACTGTGCCCAGATTAACAAAACCTAAAAAACATATAATAAGAGTTTCAAATCAGTGAAATATCTAAGAAATCGATTCTATTAAGTGATAGTAGATCTAATCCTCAGTCAGCATCTAAGCAGAGTTGACAGAATCTAAAGCTCTTAAATATATTCAAATTAATCAATTTTTTAAAATCAATTTCAAAATAATAATTTAAAACTAATCTCATAACCTAGAAATAAAAACTATCTAAATTCTTAAATATACCTACATGTGCCCCGATACTATGCTGAATGACTAAATTCAAGAGTCTGAGGATGCTGCGCGGGTTGTTTCCCAATTTAGTCTTAAGACTGGGTCCGGGCTAACAAAAACTAAAAACTTATAATAAGAGTTTCAAATCAGTGAAATATCTGAGAAATTGATTCTATCATGTGATAGTAGATCTAATCCTCTGTTAGTAGCTAAATAGAGTTGACATGATCTAAAACTCTTAAACATATTCTAATTAATCAATTTTTAAATAACAATATGAAAATGCTTAAATGAAATTTTGTCATAAAAAAACTTAAATCAAGCACAATCCATCCACCTTCCGCAACTATTTGTCGAGGGTGATAAACTAAGAAAACTTCA
>JAKCPB010001802.1:0-62811 GCA_021442155.1 Cymbidium sinense | reverse complement strand
ATAATTTACCTATACAAGAGAGAATAAAACCATCCGACTTCTAGACTTATAACTATCTGGGGTGGCCGCCAGCTAACTCCTACAATTTTAAAATCATGTAGTCCGGTCTTATGAATTGCAAGATAGCTAGGATAGTTATTTATTAGAAAGAGACTAAAATCTTAAACCCACTCCATAAGAGACTAGAGCAAGAGTGGTATGAGCATATGACTAAATCTATAAATACAAAATATTTTTAAATTTTATTTAATTTTTGACACTTCATTTGGACAAAGGCTTTAGAATTTTTATATGTCTAAATGCATGATGAAATGGATTATTGGCCAAATCAAAAGAGAAAGAGGGTGAAGCTCCATCAGTAGGGGTTGCTCTCATGGGTCAAGCAGTCCCTATGCATCTAAGGATGGAGGCCCTCATTTTGCAAGAGTGACTTAAGATGCATGCATGATGACATTCGGTAAGGGGTTGTTAAATATTTTAATTATTTTATTTAATACCTAGGCTTTATGGTGAAGTTATGTGTTATTAAAAATTTAGTTATGAGTGATTAATTGGGGTAAGGAAATTAATTTTACCCTAAGAGCCTAACACATCCATGTCACACATTAAAGCATCATTCATTTAAGAAACTAAGAAAAGAATACCATTTCTAGAGCACAAACTAAACAAATCACCAAACTTTTTTATAAAACTAATATAAAAGAATAAAAGGCTGATGCTTTTGCTGCACAACTCAAAAAGAAAAGATGGGTAGCTGAGCTTTACTCTTATACAACCCGGGATATAAAAGAATAATTACATTTTTATTAAATGATATGGGGGTCTTCATTCTTCACTCATCCATCTTTCTTCTTCTTTCTCTTGATTTAGTTTATGCTTCAAAGGTATCACAGGGCCTCCCAAGACTAAGCCTTCTAGCCACTACTCATCCTAATACCCCATAACACCAGTCTTAGTTCCTATTATGAAATTACATTGACAATAATAAAAGTAAATCTGACTACACCTGCAAAATAAGTATTAGCTAAACACATATACAATCCTAAGCCTCGTATTCCCGGGATGTCCAGACTATATACCCATTTCCATTCAATCTTATATAAATCAACATATGAATAGAGAAAAGAGAGCTCAACATCCACACACTTAAGCTATAAGCACATGCATTCTTTATTTATTTATAACTAGCATCATAACACATATTATTATTCATTTATAAGCTTTTGAAAAGTACATTTAGGTTTAATAGTGATAATAGCCACACATATATTAAATTAAATCAACACATGCAAGCTTACATAAAGAAAATCTTTTTTACTTTACTTGATTTTCAAAAGATGGATGCATCAATTCAAATGACATACCAAATTTAACATGATTGGAAAGAGAACAATCAAATATAAGTATGTGATTCATTCAACTAAACTAGTTCCTAAGGACAATCGTATTAAATAAAACTATTTAAAGTAAATTAAAGCATCTCTATGCCATTTCTAACTTTATGTTTTGATTTGATTTAAGGATATGAGGAAAAGGTTTACTGGTCCTAACCCATTCCTATGTTTGTTAATTTATTTGATTTAATGAAATGTATTAATTAACCCTTTCTTATATTACTTTAACATGATTACCCAAATAATTATGAGCCAACATGATATGCACATGCATTGGAAATTAAATTAGCAATGATCCTAAGAAATGAAAGGGGCCTAATGCAATTGGCTCAGGATTAAAGGTTTAAGCTAAAAAACTTAATTAAGTACTCATACGATTTTTTCATACATGTGGGTTAATCGTAATTTTCTTAAGACCTATTTAAGTTATTAAAGTCTTGAAGGTCTACATAAGATTTACTTAATTAAAATTTGATATGATTATGATTTCAATTTAATTAATTAAGTAGTTTAATTAATTAAGTAAGCCTTAATTAATTTAATTAATGAAATGAACATAGGAAAATAAATTAGGAAGGAGGCCCTAACCTTATTCCATGGGTTCATCCATTGTTGAACAATGATTAAAAACTTAATTGATTAATTTTTTATTATTTATGAGATTAAATAATGATTATTTAACTTAAAAGAGTAATTAAAGCTTGATTAGTCAATTTTCCTAATTAATTAAATAGTAAATCTAAAGAAAATCATGTGAGGCAGAGGTCATTTCATTAAATTAACCCACAAAGTTTGGGTTTAATTACTTAAGTAATTAAAGAATTATTAAGCTAATTAATTTTGTAATTAAACCCTAATTAAGCCTTAATTACTATTTAAAATTATTTAAGAATATTTTTTTATAAATTCTCCTCTGAAATACTTTTAAAATGAGTATTTATTTATATTTTTTATTTTTTAACAATTAATTATAATTTTTATAAATTTCAGCCATCAAAACACATTAATTAAGCCTAAATAACCCTTAATCCCATTGGCACCATATGGCACACTGATGCGGTGCGCTTTCTACGTGGCACTGCCACTTTTCACGTGGCACCGTGGGATTGGTTATTAAAACTAATTCTAGTAAGCACTTGCTAGGTGGTGGTAGAATGTGCTTTCTCGTGCACCGTTCGATCTAAGATCAGATGACAATAATTAATCTCGCTGCTTAAAAGGATTAAATCAGATCTAATCACAACTGTCCATTCTGATCACACGAAATGGACAGTGAATGATCTATCATCATGCGAGCGAGGGAGAAAGGAGCCCAATCACCATTGCTCGTGATCATCGAGCTCATCGACTCAAACGATCCCACACCTTCATGACATCGATGAGGGATCCAATGGTCAAGATCACACGTGATGAACATTTTCTTCAAAAAGCTTCAACTCATTTTTCACCCAAGGTTGGTTTCAATGGTATACCTCACCGGAGCTCAAGACCGGTGGCAAATCTGATTGGGAAAGCTTCATCTAGTTGAGACAAAGCTCTACGGATCAACATGAGTTCAAATTTGAGGTAACTTACTCAAAAGACCAACACCCAAAGTTTCAGAGGCCTGCATTGATTGAAGTCCACCCTCTCATCGGGAAGCTTACGGGATGATTCATTCTTCCTCGATTGGCTCTAGAGATGGTGTGCGTAAAGTTAATTGTACTTTGGTTATAGTTTGAGCAAATCAGAATCGAAGGAAGGGTGCTCTATTTTGGGATGGATGGGAATGGCATTTTTTGATCGAGGAACTAGCTTGGAATCTTGGGAAATAGCTCTAGTGGCTCATCTTGGGTAGCTGGGGCTCTGAGGAATGATTTCATATGTATTTGAGTGAAAATGAGGGGGTGTACACCCCCTTCCTCTTAATTGAATGACTCAGTTTGGTTTGGATCTTTGTGATCATCCAACCACCTCAAAAAGTCATGGGTGGCAGGGAGTGGATGAGGTGGCTCGGTTTAGTTGGGTGATGGTGTAAGAGTGACTGCCAAGGGAGGAAATAAGTGTCCTTGAGCTTTCTAAATGTACTAATGGGGGAGGTGAGGTAATTTCACCTCCCATTGGTGATGGCCAACCCAACCACGCCTTGGGTTAAGTTGGGCAGTGTCCTAGGTGCCTAGGTGGACCATTGGTAGGGGTGTAAACGAGCCGAGCTTGAGCGAGCCAAACCCTTGTTTATGTTTAGCTTGTTTGAAATTTGTTTTGTTCATGTTCGGCTAGTATTCAAAATGGCTCAAAATTTTACTGCTCGTGTTCTGCTCGTTTAAAAATTATTTTGTTCGTGTTTGAAATTGGCCCGGATTGTAATAATCCGAAAAATCTGTATGAGGGAGGATTTGAAAATTGGTCAATCTTTTGCATAATAAAAACTTTAACCACTAAGCCATGCTCGCATTTGATATGTATGTATATATATATATATATATATATATATATATATATATATATATATATATAATATATATAATATATATATATATAATAGTAAAAAAATAGTAATAAGTTAAAATAATAGTAATAAAATAAAAAATAATAATAATAATAAAATAATAGTAATAAAATAATAATAATAATAATAATAATATAATATATAATTTTTTTATTTAGCTAAAATCTGATCGAACAAATGATTGTTCATGCTCGGCTCGTTTATATATCGATCTTGAAATATATTTGTTAGGTGTTATTTCGTTTAGTTAATGAACGAAGTCAACAGAGCTGCAATGAGCTTTTTTGATAGCCCTAACCATTGGGAGAGTGCCAAGTGGCCAAGGAATAGAAATGACCACTTATATGGGTGATTTGTCTCATGTGACACCTTTAGCGCAAAGGTATCTTGGTCATTTGGCATTAGATTTGATTTGGAAAGATTTGAAATGAGTCAAAATTTCAACTGATTTGAAGTTCATTTGGTTAGGTTTAACACTTTAGGTCAAATAGTGTTAGGTTGGGTCAAGTTGACCAATTGGTCAAATTGGGTCAAACTAAGGGTTGGATCAAGTTCATATGATCATTTGGAATGTATTGGTGTCATTGGTTTGGTTTAGTTTGGCTTAAATTTAATTTTGACTCATTTGAGTTGGGTCAAATGGGTTAAGTTGACCGATTTAACCAAATTGGCCAAATTAGCTTGGGTTAGGTGTTTATTTGGGTTTAGTTGATCAATTAAAGATGATTGTAGGCTTTGATTTCAATCAATTTGGGTTTGGTTTTGATTTAGGCCAACTTGACCCTTTATGACAATTTGGGCTAAGTGGGTCAATTGGGTCCAATCATGGCTTTAGTCAAGTTCAATAAATAATTTGGAATGAACTTGAGCTATTAGTTGCAATCAATTTGGTTTATATTTTGATATGACCTAATTTGGGCTTTTTGGTCAATTTGGGTCAACTTAGGTCAAAATGGTCAATTGGGTTTGGTTTGGCTCAATTGAAGGTTAAGTCATGTTCAAATGTTGATTTGGAGTTGGTATGAGTCATTAGTTTTAAGGGACTTGGCTTATGTTGCAATTTGGCTAGTTTGGGTTCATATGGGTTAAGGGGTTGACTTGGTCAAATGACCAAGTTGATTTGGTTTGACCCAATTTATGACAATTGATCAACCTAGGGTGATCAACATTCATGATAGGAGGTCTTGGTGGGTTTGGTTCAATCCAATTTGGGTAGGATTAGAACTTGGCTCAAATAGATCAAATTGGCCACTTTGGGTCAAGTGGATCAATTGGGTTTAGTTGGCTTAATTTTGGGTTGAGTTTGATTTAGTTGAGTTTATACATGGATTTTGGATTTCTATATAAATTCAATTGCAATTGGTTTAGGTTTAAATGGGTTTTGGTTCATTTGAACATTTCAAGTTAAAATGGTTAAGTTGGGTTTGACTTGGGTTCATTTTGGTTTAGCTTGATGATTGTAGATATCATTTATATTTGTGAATATGATTGAAAGTATGATTGATGAGAAAATCAATTGAATTTGGGTTTTGGAATGAAGGAATTTGGGTCCATAGAGTTGGATCATGTGGCTTAGGTTTGGAATTTGATTTAGTTTGATTTAGTTTTGATGATTTAAATGTATATTTCATTTATATTTGTGAAGATGATTGAAATATGATTGATTTGTGAAAAAAAATCAATTGAGTTTGGATTGGTTTGGATTAACATTTGGCTAAGTCCATGAAGGTAAGTCATAGGACTTAGAAAGGGTTTTGATTTAGTTTTGAACATTTGGATATAGACTTGATTTTTATTTAGGAATATGATTGAAGGTATAAATTGATTATGAGAAAATCAATTGATTTTGGATTGGTTTGGATTAAGATTTGGCTAAGTCCATGAAAGTAAGTCATAGGACTTAGGAAGGGTTTTGATTTAGTTTGACTTAATTTAATTTAGTTTTGATCATTTGGATGTAGATTTGATTATATTTAGGAAGATGATTCAAGATATGAATTGATTATGAGAAAATCAATTGATTTTGGATTGATTTAAAGGAGATTTTGGCTAAGTTCATGAAATTGATCCAAAAGACTTAGGAAGTATTTCAAGTTTGGGTTTGATCATTTTGGTTTTGGAATTTGGGTTTAGATTTGGATTTTGATGTTGGAATTGAACTTGAGGTTTGGCTTGAGAAGATGAACATGGATTAAATTTGGGTTGTTGGGTTGGTGGATTATCTTAATCCCTAAGGCATAACCTAACCCTTCTAAGTCTCTAGACTTAGGTTAAGTGTTTACCTAATTGCTAAAAATGCCTTTTGACTAGGAAAGTCTTAGTGTCTAGAAGACTCGTAAATCTAAGATGTGAAGATTGAATTCTCACTTTAAAAATGAGGTCAACAAAAGAACCCCTAATAGGAGTGGTGTAATTAACAAGCATTGCGATGGAGATGATCGATCCAAAAAGGATTGCAAGCGCTAATGGAAATGATCTATATCTAAACCCAAGAGATAGATAGAATCATGATCTTAGTGTAATGCAGCTCTCTTTATGCCAAAGGCATAAAAGAGCCAAGAGGATCTGATAAGAATTCCATGTTAAGAACATGGAGGGAGATCCGTTAGGGGATCACACATACATTGGACATGACATGTGTGGGGTCTATGCCAAGGGCACAAAAGAAGAAAATTTGCTAGGGATAAGGTTTGAATTTGATTTTATTATATGATTTATGGAAAGAAGATCCATCGAGGATAAGAATCTATAATTTGTCAGGGATTAAGATTGAATTGACTTTAATTTGTTTTATTTTAATTGATGTGGAGGCATATCCGCTAGGGATATGGGCTCGAGTCCGCTGGGGATCGGGTATATGAACCTTCCACCCGGAAGCGGTTCAGTTATCACTAGAGATTGGGATTTGAGTTTGACTTCATAGATTTGTTTGGGGATGTATCCCAGGGATAGAGTTTGGTTGAATTTGTTTGATTTATTTGATTAGCTCGCTAGAAAAGATGGGTTTGGATTTCAATTTAGACTCCACTAGGAGTTGGTTTAATTTGGATCTAGGAGAGGTTGGTTATGAATTTGATTTGTTTGTTTCACTTGTTTATATATGATTTGAGCCTCCACTAGGGAGAAGGGTGTGATTTAACTATAGTGGGGAGAATCAGATTGGGTTTAATTTAATCTGAATTAATGTATGGACCTTGTCGGTGTGCGATGAACCCACTGAGAATGGGCCATATCAACCGTGACCTATCTCATGTTTACAAATCTAAAGGGATAGCCTATCATGAGGGATAGAGCTAGCCAAGGTTGCCTTTCGATTGTGCAGCACGCTAGAAAGAAGGCATACAGACTTAGATCTTCAAAAATAGGGAACAACTGCGGGGTGACCTATTGGTAGCAACCAACCTAAGGCGACTCTTGAGTGAATCTGCGGAGGACTTATGTTGACTCAAGAGTAATCAGGATTGATTTCATTTTAATTTCATGTGATTTGATATGGTTTGTTTGAATTAATTTGATTTAATTTGATTTGGTTTGTTTGGTTTAATTTTATTTTGAATTGAGGGCATATCCACTGGGAATGTGAGCTCGCTCAAAATTGATAGATATAATTTATGGACTCTGTCGGTGTGCGATGGACCCGCTAAGAAGGGGATATATCGGCCTTGTCCTATCTCATATTTATAAATTCAAAGGGGTAGTCTACTAGCCGCGAGGTAGAGCTATCCAACTTAAGGGGTTGCCTTTCGGTGTGCAACGGTTGTGCTAGGAAGAAGGCGCGATAAACTTACATCCAAAATAGGGAACAACCGATGGAGTGACCTACTGGTAGCACAATAAATTGAACCCGACCTATGGTGACTACTGAGTGAGTGCTGCTGGGGACTTATATCAACTCAAGAGTAGTCAGGCAATTCCTATAGAGAGTTTTGCTAACACCGCCTAAAGATATGGGATGCCTATTTGGAAAAAAATATATATGTTATATGTTTGCGTGGACTCTATCGGACAAAATGAGAAGGGATATGTGCCTTGTCCTATCTCAAACTTATTGGACCAAGGGAGAATCTGTATATCCACGAGGATTCTCCAACCACAGGGGTGGTTATTAGGAAATAGGAATTGTCCAATCCGATAATAACCCGAGTAGTGTCTAAATGGGGTCGCAAAGGACATGATCCAAATAAAGTTCCCATAGGGGAGGTTCTGCCAGGGGCACTATCCTAAGCCCTAGAAAAGAAAGCCTATAGGTGTACGGTGGCCAACTCAAGGAGAAAGCGCAATAGACTTACATTTTCATGAGTGGTGTATCCACTGTGGGTTGTCGACCTGAACCACACCAACCAACCCCGTCGATGTATGACGATCAATCTGGAAAGAAAACATGTAGACTTACAAGTTTCCAAGTGAAGAACCCCGAGTGAGGACTAGACCCAAACCTGAAGCAGTCATGAAGAAAGGAGCCCGTTGATTAGAAGCATTGGACGCTCTTCCTTATGGTTAATAAGCTGATAAGATCCTCCTTAGTAGGCATTCTCTATGGCAAAATGGTCTTCCCAAGTGGGTTCAAACTTGCCTCCTATTTTGCGACGGGAAATAATTGGCCTCTTTAGAACTAAAACAAGCTCTCTTACTTGAAAAACTCTAGGACGGACTAACTTGTTGCGAGCTTGAATCATTTTGGCTTTGTACAATTTGAGATTTTGGCATTGTCGTAGGCGTCTCTCCTCCAAACCTTCGAGCTCTTCTAACCGCAACTTGGCGTTCTACCCTATTGTGATCTTATTACTACATCTATCCTTAGTTGGACTCTAATGGTAGAATGTCCATACTAAGGAGAAAGGAGATTGAGTTGGAGTTCTATATATATGATGGTAAGCCCATAAGGCTTCAACTAACTGCTCATGCTACTTATTATCATCAAGTGTCTTCTTCAGTATTTGGATGAGAGTTTTGTTGAAGGCTTCTGCCAATCCATTTTCCCTCTGGTAGTAGATGGTAGAATATCTCCAATCTATGTTGTGTCTCTAGGCAAAGTTATTGATCTTGGTGCTCTTGAATGTAGTACCATTATCAGACATAATTTATCGAGGCACCCCGAACCTATATACGGTATGGTTCTTGAAAAACTTGAGCACATTTGTGACCTCTCTGGCGAATTATCTCCAAAGAAAAGTCAATGGTGTCTTATATCGTACCCCAACACTCAAATGGCCACAAGGCCAATGTTGGATGTAAAATATTGGGTGGTTGGTGTAGGACCACACCGTGTACTTGACATTAGTGGCATCGTCTAGCTACCTCCATGCAGCCTATAATTATTGACGGTCAGTAGTATCTTATCCTCTTGATTTTGGCTTTCATCTTCGGATCGAATTGATGAGGTATGCATAATCTTGAATGTACCTCAGTCACAATCTTATGGACTTTGTGCTTGTCTAAATAATGTAACCACATATGATCAAAAGACCATCGGTACAAGGTGTCATCCATGAGAGTGTAGGAAAGTGCTATATGCATCATCTGACGGGCTTGGGACTTCTCTTGAGGTAGTTTGCCTTTATTTAAGTAATCTATGAATGGTTGCCTCTAATCTAACTCATCATCCATTTTGGCAACGAAAACCTTCTCCTCAAGAGAGTGCTTTTCGATAAGTTCAGTATCAATAAGGGACAAGACTTATTTATTTTGGACCCTTATTGATATGGACTCATCTTTCGGATATACTAACTCATTGGAAAGTTTGGCTAATGCTTATGCTACAATATTTTCTCCTCGAGGAATCTTGTAAATGGTAACCTCTAGGATTTGAGCCAACAACTTCATAGTGTACTTGTGGTAATGATGGAGTTTAAGCTTGAGGACTTTATAGGACCCAATAATTTGGTTGATGACTAACTAAGAATACCTGAAGATGATAATATTTTGGATGCTTATAGTAACGACTAACTCCAGACCAGCAATCACTACCTCATATTCAACTTCGTTGTTGGTGCAAGGATTGGACAGATGATATGAGAATCTCATCACATCACAGTATGGAGTTAGGAGAACTACTCATACCCCTGCCTTTCCTAGAAGAGTAGATTATGGTTCTTCTTCTCTTTGAGAGGAAGCCGCACCATCAAAGCACATCTCCCAACGGTGAATGCTAGTATCCTCTAAGTTCATGATTTATTCATCGGGGAGATCATCAGTAAGCAAAGAGTCAGCAAGAAGTGGGTGTGCTGCTAAGAAATCCGCAAGCGCTTGTCCTTTCACCGCACGGAGGGGTACAAACGTAATGTCAAACTACGATAAAATCATGGACCAACGTGCCAACCGTCCGGATAGCGTCGGCCTTGTCATGAGATATTGCACTGGATTGATTCTAAAGATCAAGTTCACCTTATGAGAAAGCATGTAATGTCGTAGCTTCTGGGATGCAAAGATTAAAACTAGTCAATGCTTCTCAATGGGTGGATAATTTGTCTCAGTAGGAATTAAATGACGGCTGAGGTAGTAGAGCGTATTTTCTTTCCCTTCATCATTAGCTTGAGCCAACAAAGCACCAAGAAAGTCGTCTGATGCAGCAGCTCATAATATGAGCAACTTGCCTAGGATAGTAGCTGCTAAAATTGGCGGCATCATCAAGTAGTGCTTGAGGTCTTCGAAGGCATGCTGGCACTTGCCATCTCAGTTGAACTTGGTATCCTTTTTGACAAGTGCTGAGAATGGCTGGCATCTTCCTGATAGGTTGGATATAAACCGTCTTAGATGCACCAACCGCCCTTGGAATGATCTGAGTTAAGTTAAACTTTTAAGGGATGGCATTTCTAATATTGCCTTGATCTTTTCCAACTTGATTTCTATTACTCGGTGTCGGACAACAACCCCAAGGAATTTCCTTGAAGGTACTCCGAATGGACTTCAGGGGATTCATTTTGAGGTTAAATTATCTTAACTGTTTGAAAATAACTCTCAAATAAAAGAGATTGTCCTCTTTTTCTTTACATTTGTCCACGAGATCATCGACATAGCACTCGACTTGATGATGAATGAGTTCATCGAAGATTCGAGTCATAGCCTGCTGGTATGTAACACTGGCATTTTTTAAGGCTGAAAGACATGACCTTATAGCAATAGATTTTGTTCAGGGTTCTAAAAGCAGTGTTTCTTTCATCTTCATGGGCCATCTTTATTTGGTTATATCCAGATAAGTCGTCCATAAAAGAGAAGACTGCATGAGATGATGCAATGTCCACCGTCAATTCTAGTATCGGTAGTGAAAAATCATCTTTCGAACATGCCTTATTTAGATTCCTAAAATTGACGTATATGCGAAACTTCTTCATAATTGGGATGATACTGGCCAACGAGGTGGAATATTTTTTTTCTTCTGGATGAAACTAGCATCGATCAATTTCTTGACTTCATAAATGACCTACTGTACAATGTATAAAAATAAAGTATTTAGATTTATTAGATGAATTTAGTGATACTAAAAATAGTTCAATCTAAGTCAAAATGAATTTAAATTAAGTATTTAAAGAATGACTAAATTTTTTAGGAAGTTAATTAAATGTTCAAGTCATCTCAATTAAATCAAATCTATCAATTATCACATAATCACTGTTAATGGACGACTATCATTTATCAATCATCATCCAACTAATGTCATTCAAACACTATCACTCAATCACATCTATTCGACCACCATTATCGGACCATCATCGTTGTCGTCCAATCATCTTCACCTCCACTACTTCATCACAATCACAGGAGTTAGAGTAGAGTGCATTATTTTGTAATTCCATCTTCTTCAAGTAGAAGGAAAAGTAGACATTTATAATCTCAACTAATGTAGTGGTTTATTTCTCTTGGATTTGAAATCCCATAGTTTTTACTTTTGATTTTTCACATAAAATTTTAGCATTTAATATTACTTTGCATTTACTTATTTATGTGTGACATTTTCATGCAAAACTATGATGTAAAATCTTTACTTTATTGCCACAAATTTTTAAGCACCTAATAAAATAATTTTATTAGAATAAGTATGTGCAATATTTAAATATGATAGATCTAATATCCAAATATTCATTTTAAAGCAACTTTGCAAATCTATAGAAATCTAATAAGATTATGCTTGGAAGTATTACTTAATCTTAATGACTTGAGTGAATGATAAGTAAATATATTGAGTCTAATATTTCATATCAAATATGACTATTACTTGTATTAAAATTATATTTAAATGTAACGCAGCAGCACACATATATATACATATATATATATATATATATATATATATATATATATATATATATATATATATATATATATATATATATATATATATATATATATATATATATATATATATATATATATATATATATATATATATATATATCCACCTTAGTAGGAGCCAAAATGCATTTTTCTCGGATGAAGGTAAATCATGACAAAGATATTCTTTCATTTTGTTAAGATAATTTGAATAACATTGAATTACGATTCATCCCTTCATACTGATAATTTGGGTCAACATAGTTTTGTTTACAAGCTTAATCTTAAATAATATGTTAATTAATTAGCTAGTTTGTACACATTAATATTCATTATATATATATTGAAGGGTAGGAACTCGAATCAGACTATGTGAGATTTTATTTATATTATTTTCTATCATTGTGCTGTACATTCAGCTTCACTAACGATTTAATTAAATGAATAGTTCGTTAACTACTAATTTCAAATGAACTAATTGTTAATGCCATATTTTTGGATTAATCAGTTAATAATTTAATTTGTTAAGTGATTAGTTAGTGGTTATTAATTATATATTATTGTTTTCGTTATCAAATATTTTCCCCTAATTACTATTTATTTAATGACTAAGCCATTAATTATTAAAATAATTTAATTATTAATTTAATTATCAGGTATATCATAAACAAATTACCATTTTAATAAATATTAAATATTAATTAGCTTCTTAATCTTTAAACGCTTAACCTTTATTATTATTATTATTTCTTTACGTATAGCTGCTTACCGGAGTATATAAAACGGATAACTAGGATAGTAGCAAAGGTGGGCCTAGTTAATTTTGGGCTTAAAAAGATCCATGTTGGAATACCTTCACATCTAGCAGACCAGTAACTTTCCTCCTAAGCTCAGCCCGAAGATTAAGTAATTGTACAACTAACTATGCCCGGCAGAGCAGGTGTGTTATCGGTGTCAAAATAAGCAGTTATCCATACATAAATGCAGCTAAAAAAGTGAAATGTGTGTGTGTGTGTGTGAGAGAGAGAGAGAGAGGATCGTCCAGAGCCATTACTAGTGATAGTCATGCTACGCAGCACTAGGAAGATAAATTTTAAGATTCAATTTTTATGAAGATTTCATAATTGTTGGTGTAATATAATTTGTTTTAAAGCTTGAGGAAGGTTAGGGTTTACTTTCTCAAAGTGTATAAAAGTATGTACTTAAGAGTTTATGTTTTCAACCTAGAGGTCTTAAATTTAAATCATTGTACATACATTATGTGTGTCAATTTGTGATTAAATTTGCTATTAATGAGGCATTAAAATAAAATATATAATCTCCTTCATAATCTTTTGAAAGCGTAAGTCAATCATGTGATCAAACTCTTGGCCTTGATCTCAATGAACTTATGAATGGTTGGCAGATAGCCTCACGATTAAATTTTTAAAATAAGTTTAATAAATAATTAAAATAGATTTTAAAAATTATTATATTATATGTAAGAAAGCACTACTGTTTGGTTAGAGCTTATTTATTATATTTTAATTGACGGCTCTGTCAATGAATATGAAACTGCTCCATCCGAAAATGTTTATTATGTAGGAACAAGGTTTGATATCAGGGTGAAGTGCAAGGTGATTATATTGAACTATTATCTGCTGATGATGATAGGGATGAAATAATATCTAGTGCAACAAGTAATGAGTCTGATGACAATGATGGTGAGAATTTCCAAGCTTTGGGGGCGATGACTTTATGAAATTACTCTTTCAGAATAAGTTTAGCTGGGGAAAACATGTTATCCAATAGTGAATATTTGAACTAATCAAACAGTTCAAGAGCGGGACGATAAGATAACTTTTGATGGTTTGTCAAACAAATCTACTTTTGAACATAAAAATTTCATTCCGGATGAGCTATTGGAACGAATGTGTTTTCATGATAAAAATAAGCTTAGATTCTCTCTTCAGGGATGGTCTATAACTATTAATATTGAATATGAGTATGTAATATATGCTCTAATAATGAAGCTCAACATATACATATAGCATGATCATCCCATTAACATTGTATGTGGTGTCTACATGCTAGCTCAAGTAATAGATTAGACAGTTCTTAGAGGATAGCTGCTATAGTATCTCTACACATATATACTCATTCAATTTTGAGCAATGGATATAGACAGTATAATTCACAGTTCATTAGCTATTTCATACAATGAGTGATTAAATATCAACTCGATTTGAAAAAAAAAATTATAGGTCATATGCAATCAAAATTTAATATCAGAATGTCCTATATAAAGGCTTGAGATGCACGCTAAAATTTTGATAGCTGGGAAAAAACTTATCTTTCTTTAGATAAGTTCATGGCCAATGTATGTATAGTTATGATGGGATTACTAAATCAAATACATTTAACTGAAATAAATTGCTTTCAACTCATATTCTGATGATTCGGTTTTCTATAATAGGCACATTAATGATGCATGTATATCTTCGTTGCAGCATCAGTTGCTCAACCAAATACTTTGAGGATGGGTAATGGTCCATCTTCTACCGCAGATGTAGGTTCCTATATATATATATACATTCACATATCCACCTTTATACTCTTACAATGAATCCATGTCGAGTCAATTGTAGTCATGACAAATGACAATTCCTCCCATCTACAGTCCACCATTTTATATGACACATACACATGATGATAGTTTTTTCTCTATTTATGTTTTGTACACTTTTTAAATCCTTTATTTGTATTGATAGTTTGTATTAAGTTGAAGTTGTTTTAATTCAGTTCTGTGAATGTGAATGATATGTAAGTTGAACATGTATAACCATTACGTTTGTTATATTAGATTGTAGCTCTTTCATTTTTCTTACAATAAAACTTGAAGGGCCATTAAAGCTCATTGCTTAGCCCAACTAAAAATCTCAACTCAGATTAAAGAGTGAACATATATAAAAAATGCGGCTTATCGAGCTAGAATCATTGAAAGTTGTAAACATGAAAGTTGTAAACATGAAAGTTGTGGAGAATTTAATAAGCTTTCTAACGATACCAAACTTGCTCAATTATGACACAAAATAAGTGTGTTACGAGCAAAAAATTGTAGCTAGATATGTATTCTGTATTTTGCACCGTGAAAAAGCGATCATACATAAAAAATGCACTTCATCAAGCGAGAATCATAGAAAGTTGTCAACATGAAATTCATAAAAAATTTCGTAAGTTTTCCAACGATACCAAACTCATTCTATTCTGACATCAGACAAGTGTGTTACAAATAAAAAACTACGGTTGGGTTAGTTGTTTGTGTTTTGCACCTTTAAGAATCGAACAAATGTAAAACTACAATTTATTGAGTGAGAATCATCAAAAGTTATCAGCATAAAAGTCATAGAGAATTTTGCAAACTTTTCAACAATACTAAAATCACTCAATTCTAATATTAGATGTGTGCGTTATAGGCAAAAAAAACTATGGTTCAGTCGGTTATTTGTGTTTTGTACCGAACAAATGTAAAAAAATGCGTGATTAGAATCATAAAAAACTATTAACATGAAAGTAGTGAAGAATTTTAAAAGCTTTCCAATGATACTAAACTCGCTCAATTATGACACCAAACAAGTGCTTCTGACAGCGTAGGCGGGCGATTATTTGTGTTTGTAAAAAAATCAAATAAATGTAAAACCACAACAGATCAAGTGAGAATCACTAAAAGTTGTCAACATAAAAATCATGGAGAATTTTATAAGTTTTTCAAACATTCCAAAATCATCAATTCTGACATAAAACGAGTGAGTTACAGTCAAAAATGTGTTGCTAGGGCGTAAATTATTTAAGATAAAAATTATCAAGTGCAAGTCGACCGTTGTGCTGATGTGGAATCCATGTTGGCCCAAGTCACTCGTTCAATAGGTGACTATGCTTATTTTTAAAAAATTTTAAATGTGCTTAATTATCTAAATTAATTATTAATTAAGCTCATATTAAAAATTTTCCATGGCCCCACATGATTAAAATGACTTCTAATTCAAAAGAAATACACTTGTCAGTCAAGGTGCTCTAAAATACTTAACAAATTAAATATAAATTAAAGAAATAAATATTCCATTATATAAAATTAAGGAAGTCAAATGTGCATGCCATAAAAATTTTATTATATGTTAATTTAAAGGGGGATTTACATACATACCACACAATTCTTATGTATTTACATATTAACACATAAACTTTAATATCACATCAAAAGTACCATCATCATTCACTTTTTAAAAGTGAAATGCATATTTTTTAAGCATAAAAAGTGTTAGATAAGTAAATATCTAACTTTAGATTTTAGATATGTAAATACATAAGAATTGTGTGGTATCGATGTAAATCTCTAATTTAAATTAAGCATACAAATTAACTTATCTATTCAGCTGCACAAAATATTTATGCCACAAAAGAGTCATACTTCCCTATTTTCAAAATATAACATATGGATTCATAGAAAAAGAAATAGATGGGCGAATGAATGAGGAGAGAGTATAAATAAGATTGAATGAGATCCATGTCTAGGATTGAATAAATTTTATATTTTTGAAATTAATGAAACTTGGGAATAAAATTTAGATCTTTAAAATAGTTTTTTAAAATTTAGATGTTAATTTTTGTTTATATAGTTGAATTTTTAATATTGACTCAATTCTTATGCTAAATTTATGCAATGAAAAGCATGTAAAGATAGTACTCTTGAAAAGTTCTGATATTTTCTCAAAAAAAGAATAAAAATTCTAATGTGATGTGGGCTCAAAAAATCGACCTCGATTAAGAGAGTTTGATTTATGTGAGTGAAATTTTCAGTAGGCAGATGGAATAGTAGGTAAGACACTACCCAAATATTTCACCCTCATTTTATGAGGAATTTAGATCTGGTTCCAGGTTTCCTATAGGTGCAAGCCCTTATAGTTAATTATCCCTCCCAATGCTGAGAGAGAACTTTCGATTAAGGGTAGTAGTTAGATCGTTAAATGCGTAGCATATAGTAGCAGCAGGTGGAGTTTAAAATTTGGAGTTTATAAAATTCATCATTTTTAGCTTAAAGCATATGGTTGGTGGAATGATGGCGTGCCCGATCTAGATCCCATGGTTTTGTCATCCATTGGTCTCTATTCGAGGAGGTAGTCGAATACGACCAAAGAATCCATGTCAACAATATATGGGTTATGTCATCTAAGAAATCTTTGTAGACCTGAGGTGGTGTTTGTCCAAGGAAACAACTTTAAGTTTACCTTAGTAGAAAAAAAGGCTTTATGCCTATCAAATATACCCTATGATTCATAACTCAAAAGGCTGAGCTATTGGGGAACATACGAGATACAGTCGTGACCATAATATAATTGTGTCATTTTGTGGCAACCACCCGATCAGAGAACTTTGGTCGTAACCGCATCATATGTGGAGTCCACTGGCCAAACCACGCGGAGAGGACGGCCACCGCGCCTTTAGATTATTTGAGTTTAAATATAATGATTTATTTGACTGACTTGACATTAGCTCCTTTGTGAGCTTTTCTTAATCTATCATCACCAACAAACGATGTTGGATGGGTAGATGAATCATTTGCTTTAAGTATTTAAATGATAAATTTATTTTAGTTCAGATATTTTCTTAGTTGAAATTTAGTTTTAAGATGAATTCAAATATCTTTTAATGATAATATCCCTCCGGTTGAGATTTTCGTCAACGGCTCATCGAGGTAGACTTTGTCAACTCTACTATTTTGTTAGCAGAGGATCGGGTCTACAACTTGAATTTATAAATTTGAATTCGAGATACAATGATTTAAAAATCTAAATAGTAGTGATCCTCTCCGGTTGAGATTTTCAATCAACATGGCAATCATCGGGGTAGACCTTGTCAACTCTACTTAATTGCTAGTAGAGGATCAAGTCTATGACTTATGTGTAATTTAAATTCTTTAGAAAATTAATATCATAACAAACCTTGTCAACTCTATTGCAAATATAGAGGATTGGGTCTTATAACCTAATATAATTTGAGTTCATTTAGAAGTTGATCATTTAGTAGACCATGTTAACTCTATTTCAAACATAGAGGATTAGGCCTACTATGATCATATTCTATGGAGCTGAATACTTATATCTTTCATTGACTTGAATTAGGATATGGAGACATTCATTAGCTTGAATGCATATATTCATAAATGATTGAATTGATTTCATCATTTTTCTCCCCTTTTTTTTAAACATGCTCAGCATCTTCATACATTAAGTTTAAGTACTTAGTATAAGTGTTGGGGCGAATGCGGGTGTTTAGTAATTTAGGTAATTTTATTTCTAAATTATGAGATTAATTTCATATTTATTTAATCTTAACTTAGCATGCGACCTTTCATTGTTAAATTTGTACTTTAAATCTTTATGTCCCGCACATGTGTTTTTAACTTAGGTAATTTTATCTAATTAATGAAATCATCGATTTTGAAAATCATAATTAGAACAAAATTTCTTTTATTTTTGATTGAAGGAAGCTCCTTCATTCATGCAACATTTAATTTAGTGTCGTCTTCTATCTGTTTGTACAAAGAATTGCATATCCGGTGGGGAGGAAGGAGTTTTAAATTGTTCTAATATCTTATTAGATCCATTGGAATAACATATATTGAAATGTCAAATTTATATTTATTGCAAAATATTCGATTCACTTCAAGTTCATAAATTTGTTTGAGTTCAGCCTATTTTTCTTTATTTGAAATATAATCTTTAAATTCATTTCAAATTCATTCTCATTTATAATTCAAAATTTAATTCGATATCAATTTTATTTTAGCGAGCTTAGACAATGCTATTTGTTTAGCTTGAATTTTATTTGCAAGTATGAATTTTGGATAAAATTTTGATTTTGAGATTTTATCATCCCTATAAAACTAACTATTTTTTGGCTTACGGTATGCCATTGAGCATGTGACGGTGTCTTCATACCACACCAGTCTTCATACCCATAAGCCTGAGCATTAGTGGGTCTTCGATCACCGCATAAAAGAAATATATATATGCAATTTCAAATCATTCAAATTTGATTTTAGATTATTTATTTTTGATGTGCTCGATTTCTTTTTAAATGAATCTTGATTCTTCCCCTCTTTTTTTAAGTCCAAAATTTAATCAAAATTTTGACAACATTTCGATATTGCGTCATCCGCATAGGGGTAACTATTTTGGCTTACCGATCTGCATGAGCATAGCAGACGGTGTCTTATGACACCCGGTCAATCTTCATACCCAAAGCCATATTGAGCATTAATGGAGTCCTTGATCACCTGCATAAAGAAGCACAAGCATATGCATATATTTTTCATATTTTTTCATACATCCATAATCCACAACACTAATGATTTTGCGTGAGTTTGGCTAGGGATTGAATAGGAGATATTGGAGTGTTGATTATTTGGATTGAATAGGTAAGGAAATGCCAGAAACCTAGAGAAGAACCCGCTTGATGATAATGTTTTTTTTCAATTTCTTTCGTTTGCAAGGAAGAAAAGAGGGGCTGTTTGGCTCCAGGAATAATGGAAACGCCGAAAACCTAGAGGAGAACCCGCCTGATGGCGGCGTTGCTTCTCGGTTTTCGCTTGCAAGGAAGGAAAGAGGACCATGAATAATGGAACGCCAGAACCTAGAAGAGAACCCACGATGTGTTGCTTCTCGATTGCAAAGGGATGATCGAGTGGGAAAGGTATGCGAGGGGAAGGGAAAGGAGGAGGAATATGTCGAAAATTGAGAGAAACTCAAATGATGACGGAGTTGCCTCTCGACAATCGTCGTTTGTGTGGAATGGAAGCCTGAGAGTATAATCAACATCTTGTAACATATCAAGTGACTTAATTGCATTAAAATTTAGTGCCTCCTTGAGAAAATGAGTCACCCAGGACTTTAATTTCTTTAAAACTGGTTCCTCTACAGAGATCTGAACCTGTTAAGCCTTCTGTAGCTCAATAACAACATTTAAATCTCTAATATGTCCCTGGACTGCATTCTTGAAATGCCTCACATCAGTAAATGGAGATAAAGCATCGGAAGAGACATCATATCCATGCATACGTAAAACTCGAAATGCCATGGCGCAAGTAGCTACGTTTGAATAAACTTCCTCATCTTTCTCCGCCCAACATCTATACGCTCTGTCCAGAATTCCCCTTATATCATGAATAAAATGCAGAGAGACTCCAAGCCTCTCAAATTCATCAACCATGGCAAGATGTGTATGTATGTCCAGTGGGTAGGTTGTTTGAACTGAGCAACCAAACTTCTGCAAAATAGCACTCAAGTAATGAAGGGATTTATCATCTCGAATATGGCCAAGTGCAGCAGTAGTTGTTGACGGGGAATTAAATAGTGAACCATTTTTTCTTTGATAACTCATAGCCTCTTGCCAATCTTGTAATCTGCATAGTCCTTCAGCAATAAATGCAAGGTATTCTTTGCTTCCGGCTGAATTTTCAGCAACCTCTCTTCTAAATTCCACTTCTCTCATGGAAAACATTGAATCTATGTCACATTGTCTCAATGGAAGATCCAACCCCATTTCTATTGCATAACTGATCATACCAGGAAATATAATACTAAAGCCAACAGGAGATAGCAGTTGCTCATTCATAGAGGAGGAGAAGTTCGATCCAAAGAAGGAGAGGCCTTTTTTCCTCTTCTGTTTCATCGCCAAAAGATCCAAGTCGTCGTCTTCATCCTCCGCAATAGCTGCAGCTGCAACTTCCTTTTCTATTTCAACAGCAGATACAACCGCAGAAGGAGCCGGTGTCTCAACTTGGCCTGTGATCTTCACACCAGCAGCCTCACCAGGGAATCTTGTAGCTAAAGCAGATGACACAGTTTCATGCCATCTGCTGGCATTGGGGAAGCCAGTTCCAGGCTTCCTTGTTACTGAAACATAAACTTTGATGTCATTCTTACTAATCTGATCTCCAGAGATATAGGTCCTCCCAGAAAGAAATTCATGAAGAATCTCGAGACCTGCTTCGATGTGAAGATCTGTGAAAGAGATCGCCATTTAGCAGGGCCGAGGTAAAAGAAGGGGCTTTTGGGGATTTGAATGAAAAGCCTAGATGCGCAGCCCAAGCCCTAGATTGTAGACAAGAGAGAGTTTTTTTTTGGTGTCTGTCGAAAAAATTTTCTCGCTGCCTCATTGTCTTGGGAGGGAAAAAATAGAAGATTTGGAGCCCTAATTGCTAATTAATTAGTTTTCATATGTGTTTAGGCAAGATTTTGAAAATTTCAAATGAAATTTTGAATGTGATTGAGGAGCATTTATGGGAAGAGTATAATGATCACTAATCCACATTTATGCAAAAATTCTAATTTAATATAGGTGTCATTTCTATGGAAATTATGTTTAATTAAATTGGACGTTTGACTTTCGCAATATCACATCAAAATTTTGTGATTCTTGCCGAAATCAAACCCACATAATATGGGTGTCATTTCTAGGTAAATTCGACATTCGATTCAATACATGTCCGTTTAGCGATGGGGCGTTTGATTAAAGTTGGAGATCGAGTCAATTTTGGTTGAAAGTTACGCCGTCGCTTTGACCGCGACAGCGCCGGTTGAACGCGGACGTCTCATTTGATAGGTTTTGATGCTATCTAGCGGTGTGATAAATTTTGTGAACAAAAGTTGTTTGGGCATCGTCCGACTTCGACCTCGATACGTAGGCCGTCGATAGATTTCCTTCGGTCGGTTGGCCCGAATACATATGTATATTCGATCAATTTCGGCGTTGAGGTGATACGAGTCATATCGCGGTCATTTCAACTAATTTTCGGTGACGTCGAGTGTATTTCAGCTTCGATGTGTGCATCATTGCATCCGAAGTCCGTCAAATTCGGCTTGTGAGCTCGACTTGACTGATGGAGTATATATGTTAGTCAACAGGGACCTGGCCAAAATGTCAGATGTACGCCCCCCATAAACATCATCATTTTCTTCAGCTTCAACAGACTAGAGAATCTGAAAAGGAGTTGAAAGGCTCTCTCAGTTCCTTATTTACAAGACTCACCTCATATATTTATTAACATTGATACTTAACAACATCATGGTTCATCAAGTAGTTCTGTTATCACAATTCAACTTGAATATCTCACTCCACTAAAATTTTTTGAGACATTCTGTAAATTGAATTAAAATTAAAGAAAAAAAATTGCAAAAATAAAACTTATGATCAGTTAATCAAAAGCTGGGATCTCTGGATCTGCTTCTCAACCTTCCATTTTATAATCATTCTTCGTATGAATTCCTCAGCTCTTCTCCCCAACTCCTCATAGTCCTCCACTTCTGCTTTATCTTCCTCTCCACCGCCGCCTTTCTTAATGTCGTTGGTAATGACCTCCATTTCGTCTTGGTCCGTAGTTTCCTTCTCATGCTTCTCCGGTTCTTCATCATCGTCGCTGCAGAGGCAAAAGGCACCAAACGACTCGTTTAAAAGCGGTGAGGCAAGCTCCATAGTATGATGCAACATTTTGTTTCTCTTTCAGACAGGCTTTGAAGTTAATTGAATTGGCCTATGGCTTCGGGGGTTTATATAGTCTTCTATGACTTAAAAGCGTGTGGGGGAAGACTCAATCGCATATAATTACTATTACTTAATTATGAGACGATGATATGACGTAGAGCTTAAGATTTGTTTATTTTTAGAGTTAAGTATGTTTTGGCTTGTATTTCCGCAAGCAGTCCACGAGTGGCTGGAAGCTTACTTCTTCATTACTTTCTGCGCAAGGAAAAGAAATATGACAAAACGGATAAATCTGTTGAAAGCGAAAAAATCCTAATATATCTCATGTCAGAATATATAACTGTTTTTTATATGCATTCATAATTTCACAAATTAGTACTTTTTTTTAATATAATTAAATTATTTAATAATATTATTAAATTATTAGATAATATTACTAGATATTTATATGATTTTTTGTAATGATTATATTATTGAATGTTCACTTGTTTAACTATATTTTTTTAAATAATTTTGATATATTGGTCCAATAGTTTATCCGTATTGTTCAACAATTTAATTATCATGAGTGATAATATAAGATGCATGAAATGAAATATAGGTTATCTACAAGCTATTTGTTACATAACAAATATGCATGTTCAACGAATGAGCGGATCATTATTTAACTATATTCAATAATATGTTAAATAAATTTATTTAATAATTTAAATAAATGAATATAATTGACTTTGATATATTAATTGTTGAGTTGTTAATTGAGTTACAAGTTCACTTAAAACCCTATTACAAAAAACT
Organism: Cymbidium sinense; assembly: GCA_021442155.1. Lineage (NCBI taxonomy): Eukaryota > Viridiplantae > Streptophyta > Magnoliopsida > Asparagales > Orchidaceae > Cymbidium > Cymbidium sinense. Next base: position 39,342 of record JAKCPB010001802.1, on the reverse strand, counting down.
TAAATATTTTTTTATATGAAATTTATATTAGAGATTGAGTTTCACTATTATGTCTAATAAAAAAGTTTATTCACTTAGAAATCTATTTTACGCTATAATTTATTCAAGGAAGTATATATATTTTAATATATCATAATAAAATTTGTCAAATTAAGCATAAATCTCAAGATAGTATGCATATTTAATTTTATAAAATTAATTTAAAAAAATTAAATTCTAATATAATAAATTTATAAGCAAATTGAATACCTTGATAAGATGAGTCCAACGATATCAAGAATGAGTCGGTCTAAGTTTAATTGAATTCAATTCAAGCTTCGAAAGTATAGTTAAAAATTTATAGGCATTAATTAAATATTTAAATAATATTCAAATATGATATGCTTATATTTAAATATCTAACAAGCTTAAGATCACTCAAATCGAAAGTCATAAGGCACTTAAATTTTCAAAAAATTATCTTTAAAAAAGGGGATTAATATGTACATCCAATGGAGTGATTTACAATTTTGGCTAAATTAGAACTTTATCCTCACTATAAGGGGAGAAGGATGATTGGAAAAGAGGCGAAGAACTAAGTTTAGAAGCTTGAAGTCATCTACCACTAGGAGTTGGCATCCACCTCTAACAGCCATCATTGATCATCTTCAGTGGCCATTGCAACCCGACCACCATCCTACAGTTATTTTAGGGCAAGCGCGACAAAGCTAAGACACATTTGGGGCGCTGGTAACATAGAGCTCGAGCTCGGTTGAGCTGTTTAATTAGTCTATGTTCGGTTCGTTTAGCAACCGAGATGTTCAAGCTTGATTTGTGTTTGGTTCATTTACAATTCGAATCTTATCGTAGCATTGGAATTATAAACGAGCTTAATCGAGTATCTTAACGAAATTATCAACGAGCTTTACGAGCCTTAACGAGCCTTTTAGAAATAAACGATCCTAAACAAACCTTAACGAGCTTTAATGAGCCTTAATAAGCAGCAAGTAAACGAGCCTATACAAGCCTTAACGAGCTTGAGCGACTGAGCAGAGCCTTAATGAGCGACAGTAAGAGCCTAAACAAACTTAACGAGCTTTAAGCCTTGAGCATTAATGAGAAAGTAAAGCGAGCCTAAGAAACAACTAAATAAGAAGCCTTAACAAACACTAAAGAAGAGCCTAAATGAACTAATAAATGTGCATAAACAAGCATTTAACAATCTTGAATAAACAAACAATATAAATTTGTAAAAAAAGAAATTTTTATTTTATTTAGGTAAGAAGAAATTTTTTTGCATTTAAGAAAAAAATACAAAGTCCAACAACAAAGAAAATAGATAATAGACTAAAACTAAGTACAATAAAATAAAATTACATTAACTAATAACATCAAAGACAAAAGAAAATGAAGGAGATAAAATTGGGAAGGCGGCAAGGCCAACCACAATGGAGGTAGACATATATCATATCCCAACAACGAACACTCACTGCATTGCCGGTTAAGTTCCCTCTTGGTTCTAGAATTATACACACAAGAATTATCCAGGGAATTATATAGGAAATATGAAGCAGATTACCACCTTGTGAGTAGTATAACAAGTAGTATAACAAGCAGATTACCACCTTTTTTTTTTTGGTTCCCATTTTAGAGCTCTGAACTCAAATAAGTTCAATGGAAGAACGCTTCAATGATTACGCTCTCCAACTCAAAGATGTCAATAAAGAGTATTAAAATACTGCATTAATATAGAAAATTTAACCAGTTGCAAAGTTCATTTCTCCAAATATGAATCGTGAAAAAATAGAAAATTTAACCAGTTGCAAAGTTCAATTCTCGGTCGACCAGGTGAAAAAGAGAAAAATTTAACCGGTTGCAAAGTTCAATTCTCCGATCGATTGAAAAAAATGAAAATTTAACCAGTTGCAAAGTTCAATTCTCCAGATCTGAACCGTGAAAAAATAGAATTATGGCAATTAGAATTATGCAAAGTTCAAGCTGAAATGCAGCAGTTAGCAAAAAACAGAAAATACCAAGGCAATCAATTATGGCGGTACAATCAAGTGATCACAAGAGCTCGGATAAAATTATGCATCACATAGTATCTAGTAGCTACCATCAACTCTAAAAGAAAGGGCAACAAACATTACATTGAAGATCTAAATCCTATAGAGTAAGTACCATCACAAATTTAAAAGTACTCAGGTTATCTTTAGCTCTATTCTTATAATTTATCATTTATAGCTAATCAACTTGTCTTATTTAAATGTGGGGTCAACATATGAATTACTTGGTAAAAGTGTTTGGGAATTGAAAGTAACTTACTTATAAGAATGCAAAAGTGCTCAAATAAAATGCAAGTAATAATGAAATCACTTCTTACTTATGAGAAAGCGTAGCCAGGATGGAAAAATATAGGGGAATACCCCAGATGACATCATTAACATTCCAACTTTCAACGTAAAGTAAAATTCACACATATAAGTATATTTCCTGTAACAAAATTAACACATCCTAAACAAAATTTCCTGTTCTTTCAGAATAACAATGACGTGAAGCTTTTACTAGTTCAATAAATTAGTTTTTCAAACCAATTTTCTATTCGCATCTTAACCAAATGCATAAAATTACATAAATGTGAAATAAACAATCATTTTGGGATCTTAAAAATCCCCATACAATCAAATATAAATTTTGATGCAATACAAATCTCGAGGTGACCACTTTGTGGGATTTAAGGCTTGTTGTTGTTATTGTTTTTGTACAAATCTTGAGGTGACTCAGAATGACTAAACCAGCATTCAATTTTACTCAAAAAATAAAATCAGACAATAAACAAGCTCAGAATGATGTAGAGACTATGGCACAAGATCTCACTCATCATGTTTGAGTCCATCAACTCTAAAATCACAAGAACAAGACCTTAAATAACCTTGAATCGGCCAAACCAATGGGTTAAGGAGCCAAACCATGGTCGACACCTATCACAAGCAATCTTCACAACAAAAGCGTTCTAGTGGCGGTCTTGTCAAAGCAAGTGTTGATGACTTAGGAGATCACCAACTGGTTCATAGGGTTCATGTCGACAAAAAAAACACACTAGTAGCCGCTTATCACTCTAATGTGTGCTCATTAGCGTGCAAATCACCCAAAAAAAGTTTGAAGTTATCAAATGTACAAAATCCATATAAAAATGTGACATTATTGCCCTTTTTCAATAACCTTGAATCAAAGACAACAAGCATTCTCAAAATTATTCTCATAAATATGATCATTGAAGCATTGATTTATCACCAATGATGCACTTGCGGAATCAAGATTTATGATGTCGTATATTTGAATTATTAATCAAAGATATCACAAATAATGAACATCATCCAATTGTCTGAAAATGGGCTTACCAATCATTGCAAGCCTATCAACCACTACATTACCAATATTCAATATGGCAGTACAATCAAGTGATCAACCAATATTGGCTCGAGCTCAGATAAAAAATTATGCATCACATAGTATCTAGTACCATCAACTCTAAAGAAAGGGCAACAAAAACATTACATTGAAGATCCAAATTCTATAGGTAAGTACCATCACAAATTCACAAATACATTTTAATAGGACCTCAACATAATGGCTCTGATACTTAAAGAGAAGGGCAACTACTACTATAGTACATATCATTCATTACAACAATCACTCCCAAATATAATCTAGAATAATAATATCATCATTGCTTTCATTTTGGACCAATACTATTTCAAGCATAAAAGAATAATGTAATTATGTAAACGTGCATAAATAAGCATCTAGCATTCATGAATAACAGAAATTTATAAAAATTAATGTGCATAAACTGAAACTTGTACCTGAAAGGCGAAAGTTTAAGCTAAATGCTTAGTAGCACCATCTTCGATATGAAAAAATAAGTACTAATCTTATGACATTATTACATAAAGAGTTCAAGAGAAAAATAATAATACATCAAATTAGTTCAAATTCGGTAGAGTTTCATTTCAAAGTCCCAAATATTGACTCCATAGCATCTCAAGGTAAAAGAACTTCTTTCAACTCCTCTTTGCCCTGTACAACATAATTTACATAGATATTAATGTCAAAATAGCTAAATTTGTAATGCATAGTAAATTAAATTTAGCCACTAACCTTTGCCTTTCTTTTAATTCCGTAGAAACTACGATACTAGTCACTCACACATAATAAATATTGCCTTTGTTGTACTAAACACGATATTGATCAATGACTCTACCACATGCACTAAAAGTTGATTCTGAGGCAACTGATGTTATTGGAATAGAAAGTATATCAGAGGTCATCCTTGATAAAATACGGTATTTAACACTGTTTACCTTCCACCAACCTAAGCAATCAAAGTTATTTGAGTTCTCACTCTGAATGACAACCCCATCATCCAAATAAATATCAAGCTCAGATTTGCTTGATTAGTGTAATCTATTCGATGTAAGTCTCATACTTCCTCTTTCCATATCGGCCTCCCTTAAAATTACAAACACTTCACGGACAACTTGAATCACCTTCTAGAACAATCTTGTCTTCATTATTAGCTCTATAATCCTCAACATACTCATTATAAAATTCATATAAATTTTGACGTACCTCAACAATGTGCATCTGTGCAATTTCTTCAGAGTATATAGAGTTGAATGCAAAATTTATCATCTTCATTTTATTGCGGGGGTCTAAAACAGCACCTACTGAAATTAAAAGATTGCAACTTCCCCAATATTTGTCAAATTTCCCTTTCATTCGGATTGCCATTTCCTTAACATGTGGGTTCCCACTAAGAGAATTGTCATCCAACATCTCTTTGATCCCCCATAATTCTGACAAAAATAAGTTAGAGGTAGGATATTCAGAACCTATGATAATTAAAAAATTAAATTAATTTAAGTGACTATAAAGCAAATGAGTTGCAGTAATAATTAGAAAATATGCAACATTTAGAAGTAAACCTGATATCAATTCTATGGCTTGACTAAAAAGCTCAAGAAAAGAACAAACATCCTCTAATTTTGCCCAATCTTCTTGACTTGGACATAAAGTGTAACACGATCTCTATCTTGAAAAGAAAACCTCCTTGAACTCTAGTGCAGAAGATAACATTTCATAAGTAGCATTCCATCTAGTGACGCAATCTAAAATCAATTTCTTTTTAGGTAAATGCAACTGTTGAGCTATCTTGCTGAACATCACTAATCGATGCTGCGAAGCGGTCACATATTTGACACTATCTCTAACTAAATCAATTGTACTTTTAATTTCAAAAATTCCATCTTGAACTAACAAATTCAAGATATGTGCACAACAGCGTACATGAAAAATTCTTCCACCAAGAGGAAGTTTCTTGTGGAACTCTAGACCTTTCAACATATTAGCGATGTATTGTATCGCATTATCTCTTGTTATTGTTGCAACTTTATTTTCAATGCCCCAATCCTTTAAGCACTTATAGATTATGTCATGTATGTTTGCTGCTCTATGAGGCGGGGGCACATCAACAAAATTAAACACTCTTTTTTGCAGATTCCAATCAACATCTACAAAATGACATGTCAAGACCATATAATGTATATCTTGACCAGATTTCCATAGATCAGTTGTGACACTAACTCTATTGACACTATTTAATAAGTGTTTCAATCTTTTTTTTTCCAATTTCATAACTTGTTACACAATCATTTCTCACAACATTCCGTGAAATCCTTTCATAATGTGGACTAGTAGCTTTCATGACAATGTTGAACATCTCATATTCTACAAATTTAAATGGTAACTCATGTACCATTATCATATGAGAAATTAATTCCCTTATCCTAGCATGATCATATCTCCAATTAGCAACACTACAAGCACTCATAGAGTCAATGGTACGCAATCATAGATGGTTGAATTGGATTAAGTTGCCCTTGTTTTCATCCTTCTACAATGAAGCAAATGTCGTATTGTGTAGTAACACCACCTTTGCTCTTTGTAAGCTTATGCTTACAATGATTACACCTGCCCTCTCGGTACCATCATTGAGTTTGATCAAAGTAAAATCATTCCATCGATGATATTTTTCTTCTTACTTTTTTTAGAAAAAGGATCGACTTTCTCTATCCGGTCATCAATTGATACAATTATATTTCTCATATGCATCTCTACTCAGTTGGGCTCGATGAGGATCTACACTCTCTCTCATAGTATGGGACTAACAGTGGGTCCTATGGGGTGGCATCTTTCTTTGATTGACTAGAAGACATACCTTCAATATAAAAAGTAAACAAAGATGAGCATTTAAAAAAATGACATAATAGTCAAAAAAAAATTAATTTCATATAGCTTTATCCTAAAATGATACCTCAATTGGATTTTAAAAAAGGGTTACAATCACAAAAAAAGGGATACCAACCTATATAACATAAATTTTGAGTCCATTCGAGATTCCACACAAAAGGGGGCCGAAGGTAGCCACCAACAACTAGAATACAAAAAAAAAAATCTAATCCAAAAGGATCAACAAAGAATCAGCCAGTACACTATAAGGCTCCAGCATATTGTACAATAAGCAGGAAAAGAGCAACAAGGAAAAACTCAAACAAGATTCTAAGGATAACTAAAAGTCCTCCAACCAAACTAGCCAAGTAAAATAGCCATAAGGCAACCACTTGAGAATAGCTCACCATAAGTACCCAACAAAGGAAGCCTTCCCAATAAGCAATAGCCAAGAAAAAGTAAAAAACCAACAAAGCACCACAACAGATTTAAAAGAAGCTCGACCACCATAGAAAGGCAATACCTACTATTTGGGGATGAGTCAAAAACTTAATATGATTGCAATGAAAAGTAAATAATGATTGGCTCTTTAAGATTGCATTTAGTATGAAAGATTTTGAATGAAAATAATTAATAAAAGAGAATTGGTGGGACACAAATCACAATGGTTAAAGGAAGCATAACTTATCATAAACTAAGTGTAATAAAGACAAAATTCTTACCATTAGAGAGTAAAATAAGTTAATATAAGCTGAAAATGTTTAAAAAATTAGTATATTAATAGTAGCTAGAGATGATACCTACCATCACACCCATTGTAATAGGCCTATCTTGACATAAGTAGGCCTATCTTGCAAAAGCGAACCAACCAGAGCTAAGACACATTGGGAGAGCTGTAGCAAAAAAAACCAAGCCAACAGTGAAAGATTGGAATCAATATCACAAGGTAATAAGTACAAAATTGATTAAAATTGGTAATAGCAACAACCATTCCAGCATCAGAATCCAACCAAATATTAAAAAAAAATTTGAGTCCAATCGACTATTCACAAAATTTTGAGTCTACTAGCGAAAAAACAACCACGACCAAAGGCGGGGACCCAAGTAAGAGCCGAAAACACCACTAACCAAATAACCACCAACAACATAACCTAAAAGCGATACCAGAGACAAATTGAAAGAGGGAAAGGAAATATACAATATAGCAAAAGAAGCTATTATTATTCATTAGAATTGGTCATAGAAACAACCACCTCAAATAACCAAATAACCACCAACGTTACAACATAAAGCGATTAAACAACGAGAAAAAGAAAAAAAGAAAGAGGGCATAACCCAAAATCTCAAGCTGAACATAAACTTAACATTGCCGAACAAAAATTCCTCCGAGCCTCCATGATTTGTCAAAACAATCAGAAATTATTTAGGGCATAACTGGATAACCGTAAACAATGACATAATGGAAATAAACCAATCAAAGTTCTCCACAAAGATTTTCCTCTCATTACTTAGAGTTCACGATAGTAAATGACACGAACATGATTCCTCTCATTCGTCGAACTCCGACATAAACCTAAACCGAAAATAATAAATCACTTACCTTGGCCACAAAATATAGCACAGTCAAACTCTATCAAGAATCCAAAATCTTTCTCTTCCGTTCCGTGGCTCTAGCCTCTGGCCCTCTAGGGTTTTCTTTGCGGCCTTGCGGAGTTGCGGGGAAGAACCGAAAGGAAGAGAAATGAGGCTACTGAAAGGGGGATAATCGAATAAGAGCCTAAGCAGTAAGCCGCTTACTAGGTTAGGGTTATCAATCACATACGGCATATCGGGATCGGCCGTCCATCATTAAGACGTCGAGAAGCGGCGGTCGACGGACGAGTCTGAACGGTCCGGATTAAGGACTTAGGGTGAATCGGCTTAAAATGCTAATTAATATATATTATGTAATATTAAAATTAAAATTAAGAAATTTTTATTACATATTAGAGTTCAGAAACTTTTATTATATAATATTAAAATTAAATTCATATAAATATACATATATTTTTATTTAATTAATGTTTACATTTTTTTTATAAATGTTAAAAACTTATATATTTTTCTTAAACAAGTTTGAACGAGCTTGTTGTGTATGTTCATGAATATTATTAAAGATTGTTCAGTATGTTCGTGAACATTAAAGCGATATATTGTTGGTATGTTGTCGGCCTTATCGAAGCTTCTTGAGCTTGTTCATAAACATTAAATGATCTTGTTCATGAACATAATCAAATCGGTATGAGTTGTTGAACTTGTTCATTTACTGTCAGTATTCACAAAAGTGTTCAAGCTTGTTTGATTAATTAATCAAACGATCATGAACGATCTCTTATCGAGTAGAGCTTCGAGTAACTTGTTGAACGCTCGGTTCGTTAGTACCCCTAGTTATTTAAATCTGTTTTAAAGACGATCATTGTCTGATTTGTTATACATAATATTGTATTTTCGTCTTTCTCATTCTTAAAAAAGAGTAGAATTTTGTAAATCAAACTTTTTTGTGGATTATTTGGACTGAGAAAAGTCCTATAATTTTTTCTTTTTTTTTCTGAGATTTTTTTACATAAAAACTCTAATATTCTCTATAATTTCTCTAAATTATTTGTATTAGATCTTTCTATAAAATTAAAACTGAAAGATTTTTAATCTACTCATGAGAATTCACGTAAAAAATCTCAAGAAAAAAAATTCAACGTAATTATATATTTATATTTTAAATTATGCCAAAAAATGTTTTCATCGTAATTAAATATTTAGATTTGTTTTTGCACATCAATAAATTTTGTTAAAAAAGAAATCCTCATATATTTTATAATACGAGCCTTTTCTCTGTAAGAACTATTTATTAGAAAATTTCTCCGAGATGATTGGAAGAGCTTTTAGAATTGGATCAGTGGAAGAAAGCGAAGAGAAGACTGATAGATTATATTTTCCTCAGGATGAAAAATTTGTAGAAAGAAGAGAAGAAAAATCTCTTCGTCTCTTCGGTTCTTGAAGAAAAATAGTATCCTGGCAGCGTAAAAATTGAAACATCTTCAGAACAAAATGACAAATCCAAGATTTGAATATAGAACAAAAGGAGGATTTGAGGTTATATTAATTACTTCAAAATTTTACTTTACACTCGTTATATTTTTATACCAAATACCGAAACATTAAAATCTTCTTTAATCTTCTATTTTACATCCATAATGCTAGCAACCAGGCAACCCCTAAGGCTTAAACAAAAGCTCTGCAAAAATAAATATTGTAAGTCTAATCTATTGGCAACATATATTTGATCAGCTCCAAATCAAAGCTCGTACCAAATGACAAATACAAGAGATCTATCAACACTCAAATCAGCTAATACATCTCGGGGATTAAATTTCACACCCTAACTTCAAATCAAATCAATTTCGAACATTAAATTCAAAGAAAGCCTAAAATAGCATATTAATACGTATCCCTCAAATTAAGATTGTACAAAAGTGCAAAAAAAATCAAATCAAACGAAATCATCATGCAAAAATTAACAATTATATTTACATATATATTTTTTTGAAATATACAATATTGAATTATTTTATAAAATAACTTTACAGTCTAGAAACATAACATGCAATAATTCCTTCTTTATATAAGATATATTCGTCATTATCAATGACTGATAACTAAGAGTGCGCTTGTGATAGTTTTTTGATTGCTTTTTTTTTTTTTTTTTTTCAGAAAGCAGCTAGAAAATAATCACACCTATGTTTGACTATTTGGTTGATTTTAAAAGTTTTGTGATAAAAAATTACTTTTGAGAACAAAATTTTTTTTACACACACAACAGCTGCTTTCTCTACAAACCCTAAGTCTCGATGAAATTTATCCAAAAATAATATAATGTGAAGCATGTAAAGATCAAAGTAGAAACATGATCTTTCGAATGAGATGGTACTCTGAAAAGTTGTGTGTGACAGGCTTGCTTGGATGTGAGCTGCTCGGTATAAGCCGAACAGGTAGGAACATAAGGTGGGGAGAAACATAGGAGAACAGGAATTGGAGAAGATGATTTTTACTATATAGTGAAAGATGAGCTCACACTATAACAGAAAGATAATAGCATAGAGAGCACACAGTACTTCTTTTATATTAGAGATGGTTACATAAGGGCAGAGAGAATGATGGCAACCTTGTGTTCAACGGTAGTCATTTGAATAGTTAGATGTGCACTAGCAGTTTAGATGGAGTGGCAAAGGGATGTGGCTGCTATATTTTACTACTGAGATTAGTAAGGGAAAGGACTTGCTGATTCTAACTGAGACAGAGACATGGCCAAAATATCAAATGTAATCTTATAAATAACATTCACCTCTTTATTTTTCAGAGAACTTGAAACAGAGTTGGAAAGACTCACAATTCCTTATTTACAAAACTCACCTCATGCATCTATTAACATGGATACTAAACATTGACTAGTTCGTCAATGAGTACTTATGTTACTCTTATCAATACAACAAACTATCTATTTCACTCCACTAGGAATTTATGAGACACTCTGTCAGTTGAGTTTGAAAAAAAAAATTATGATCAATTAGTCAGAGGTTGAGATCTCTGGATCTGTTTCTCGACCTTCCATACTTCTACCATTCTCTGTATGAATTCCTCTGCTCTTTTCCTCAGCTCCTCATCATCATCTTCCTCTTCTTTCTCTCCATTGTCGTCATTCTTAATATTGATACTGACTTTCTTTTCATCTCAATACATCGTTGCCATCTCAGGCTTTTTAGGCTTCTCAGATTTCTTAGGCTCTTCATCGTCTTCATTCGGAGCCATCTCTTCCGGTTTGTCATAGGGTCTCACAGAAGACGTTTCGCGACCAAGGCTGAGCAGTAGGAGAAGAGCAATAATAAAATTGGAGAGACAAAAAGTTCCAAAAGATTCGTTCATAAATGGTGAGGAAAGCTCTGCCGTATGGTGCAACATTTTTCACTTTTGAGGGGCTTTGAAGAACTTAATTCCGTCGGCCTCAACTTTCGGGAGTTTATATAGTCTTCTATATAGCTTGAAGTGTGTGGAGGTAGACTCGTACACATTTAATTAATCAAGAGGAAAATATATCACAAATATTATTAATTTAGTAATGAGATGAGGATATGACGTAGAGTTTAAGATTTGTTTATTTAGATTTTATTTTAAGTGGGTATTGGATTTCATTTCATCACATTGTCCAGGAGTGATTTAGAGCTGACTTATTCATGACTTCTTGTGCAAGAAAAAGAGAAAATTACAAAAAATGCTAAGACCGCTAAAAATCATTGAAAATTAAATTTATTGAGTTTATTTTAACTTCTTTTATTAGTTTGAGAGTAATGTCAAATCAATTGCTTTGTGCTTAAGGGGCTCTTTGGTTCCATGTAAAAGAGGTACAATGTAATTTAAATACATGATATTCTACTTTGGGCAAATTTTTAAAATAGGCACATTCAATTAACAATTTAGTCATCAAAAATTTTTTTTAAGAAATTTTTTTTTTATTTTGTTTTTGGTAGCAGGCAGAGAGAGAGAGAGAGAGAGAGAGAGAGTTTTATTTTTTTTATTTGCATGTTGCAGGGGAGAGAGAGAGAGATATATATATATATATATATATATATATATATATATATATATATATATATATATATATAAATAAAATAAATATATATATATATATCTATTAATAATTAAATAATTAAATAATTAAATAATTAAATAATTAAATAATTATTTAATAAATAAATAAATAATTTTTTTATTTGCGTATTTTTTATGCATTAATAATTAAATAAATAAATAAATAATTTTTAATAAATAAATAAATAAGTATATATATAATTTTTAATATATAAATATATATATATATAATAATAATAATAATAATAATAATAATAATAATAATAATAATAATAATAATAATAATAATAATAATTTTTAATGCATATATATTTTACGTGACTAAAGATGAATTATTATTTATTTTTTTATATATTTATATTTTTTATATATTTTTTATTATTATTATTATTTTAGACTTATTTCTTTTTTTTTAATTTATAAATCTTCATAATTTTTAATAACTTTGATATTATAAATTAAGAAAATAATATATAAAAGTTATTAAAAATTATGAAGATTTATAAATTAAAAAGAAAAAAAAAGAAATAAGTCTAAAATAATAATAACAAAAAAAATATAAAAAATATAAATATATAAAAAAATAAATAATAACTTATCTTTAATCATGTGAAATATATATATTAATTATTATTATATATATATATTATATATATATTATAATTATATATATATATACTTATTTATTAAAAATATTATATATATATATATATGTATATATATATTAATGCATATATATTATTTATTTATATATATATATATATATATGTATATATATATCTTTAGTCTCTCTCTCTCTCTCTCTCTCTCTCTTCTCTCCTACAACATAATAAAAAAAAATAAAAGCGCTCTCTCTCTCTCTCTCTCTCTCTCCAAAAACAAAATAAAAAAAGAAAGAAAATCCATTTGGTCGTGCGTTTGACTGACTCAGGTGTTGGCTAGTCGTCGTTGAACTACTTTTCTTAAAAATTTTTTTTGATGCCTAAATTACTAATTACGATTAAGAATGTGCCTATTTTAAAAATTTGCCCTTCTACTTTTCCCGTGTTTGGTACATGGTAAATTAATTACCATGTAAAATTGTACGGTATTTAAAATTCCTTCAAAAGCTATTCTCCGTGTAAATGGAATACCCCCGAATCGAGCAAAATTAAAAGTCACGGTTAACAACCACGCGTAGGACTCTTCGTCTCCCACGATAATCCACTCTGCGGCGCAGAACCACTGCCGTGAGGTGGGATCCTTGACATTGCGTGGGCTTCTTTTTTGAGCTACTTTGATTCTCCTCTATTATAGCTCAGCGATTATCTGCCTTTATAACTGAGATTATCTTAAGAGGTATGATATGACCCCAAATACACATATAGATAACAGAAGCAAAAGGAATAGAAAAACCACAAATTGGTTGAAAGATTTTACTCAATAAAATAGAAATTGATAAAGATAATAACCACTGTAAACCACTACACAACAGAAACTATTGTCCAGTAACAAAATAATACAAGGATACAAGAATCAGTAGGATAGTAAAAAGCTACATATAATAATAAGTTTACAGAGCCTGCAGAATACCAGTCAACAAGATTACAACATCAACAACATCAATAATACTAACAAGTAATATCATAGATTGATAGCCTACAATCACAACTATAATTCCAGAAGCATAGCCTGCAACAATAAAAATAATAGAGATAGCTCAAAGCTCAAAAGACAAAGAATAACTGAAACAAGAAACAAAACTTATTCCCTTGTGGTTAGATCAGCTAACAGAAATACTACCAAAGACTCAAGAAAGCAAGATCGAACAGTAGTACAAGCCAAAACAGAAAGAAGCTCAGATCTTGTAGTAAAAGCTTATAGCGAAAGCAAGAACTGAAATCTTGTAAAGTACTATTAGATCTAGGGGAATAGAGGAAGTAGAGAGTATAAATAGAGTTAAGAGGTACAAACAGAGAATGTAATGAATATTTCTGAAAGGAAAACTTCTCTTCCTCTCCATCCTTCTTCTTCTCCTTCTTCCTCTTGCAATTTCTTCTGGTTTATTCGCCGGAATCACCATCTTCTCTGGCAGGAACCCTAGGGTTTCCCCTCTGCTCCCCCTCAGCCTGCCTTTCCCTCTGGAGTCGATTCGGCCGCTCGAAGAGCCGAAATAAGGAAATCACCAGTTATCCATTCATTCCCCGAGAAGCTACATCCAACTGTTGCATAGAAAAGCTAGGCGCACTTTAGACGGCTAAGATCCAGTATCCACAGTTAAAGTTCCCAGACAGATCGCAAGGCTAGCTTTAAACCACGCTGATCAAACTGCTCAGATAGAAGCCGGCTATCTCATTGGATCAACGACTCAGATTGAATCTGGTTCATATCATTGGTGCTCCCGTTGACTCCTGCAAACAGCAATGGCAGAAGGTACCAGGCATACAACAAAAACACTAGATGAATGTGTGGGAAGACTAAATAAAATGGATGAACAAATGTCCTCAATTACTATCATATTGAATGAAGTTTCAAGAAGGTTATCTGCTATAGAAGCCAAATTGGAAACAAATTCTCAAGAACAGCAACAATCCTAGGTGTGTAATTCTCCTTATATAGAATTTTCTTCCCAGAATATACCACACACACAACAAAATACTAGACCTGTTAAGGTAGATATGCCAAGATTTAATGGAGAAAATCCAAGAGGTTGGTTGTTCAAAGTAGACCAGTTCTTTCAGTACTATAGTTTATCAGAGGATCAAAAATTCATAATAGCCTTAGTATACATTAAGCTGGTATCAATGGATGCATTTAAACAAACAACTGCATTCATGGACACAGTTCAAAGAACAGGTCATTCAAAGATTTGGACCCTCTCTATACAGAGACTTGAGAGGAGAATTAGCTAAGTTACAACAGAAAATCACAGTTCAAGAATTCTACAATGAATTTGAGGAGTTAGCTAATCAAATTTTAGGTATTCCACCTGAATTTCTACAAAGTTATTTTGAATCATGGCTTAGACAAGATATTAAGAGGGAAGTAAGAGCTTTACAGCCCAATTCTCTTCAACAAGCTTTTCAGATTAGTTATTAATGGAAGATAGGTTAGCAGAAGAGGTGTTTATGACAAGAACATCAAGATTCAATCAAGTACCAGCAATAAAACATCAACAACTATATCAACAACCTCTGCTCCCTACTCCAACAATGCCAATTCACAACAGCAATATTAATAACAAGCCTACTATTTCAATACAAAGACTCACACCAACACAGTTAGAAGAAAGAAGAAAAAAGAGATTATGTTTTAACTGTGATGAGAAATTTCATAGGGGCCACATATGTAAATCAAAGTTATTTGCCCTCATGGTGATTAATGAGGATCAAGATTACAACCTGCAGCAGAAAAATCAAGAAGAAAACCTATCAATACAAGAAGATATTCCAGAAATCAGTTTCAATGCATTCAGCAAGTCAGTCAAATCCTAGAATTCTAAGACTACAAGGGATGATTGGAAATAAAAAAGTACAAGTACTTATTGATAGTGGTTCAACCCACAACTTTATTCAGTCCAAATTAGCCAAGTTTATAGACCATACAATAACACCTGCATCAATTTTTAAAGTGTTAGTAGAAAATGGTGAAGCTTTAAAATGTGTAGGAATTTGCTCTAATATTCCTATCGAACTACAAGGATACACCTTCATCACTGATTGCTATCTGCTACCAATGCAAGGAGTAGATGTGGTATTATGTGTTCAATGGCTAGAATAATTGGGAGAATGTACAATTGATTACAAAAAGCTCACTATGAAATTCCACTATAGTGACAAACTAGTGGAACTGCAAGGGGATACATCCTCCAAGGTGGACAGCATTACCTTCCATTAGTTCACTAAATAGTATCATACTTACAGATTAGAGAAATACTATAGGGAACAGATTTCCCTATAAAAGAATTCAGCAATTTACCTGAAGGCATACAACAGGTATTATCTCAATACCAAGAGTTATTTCAAGTTCCAGCAAACTTACCTCCAAAGAGGGATAAAGACCACCAGATTTACCTGCCACCTGGAACTCAACCAGTCAAAGTTAAAAATTATAGATATCCACATTTTTAGAAAATAGAAATTGAAAAATTAATTAAAGAAATGTTGGATACAGGCATAATAAGGAAAGTACTAGCCCTTTTTCTTCTCTAGCTCTACTAATAAAAAAAAAGATGGAACTTAGAGATTCTGTATTGATTACAGGGCCTTAAACAAAGTGACTATCCCTGATAGATTCCCTATCCCAACTCCAAAAGAGTTAATGGATGAATTACATGGAGCCACTATTTTTTCTAAACTTGATTTGCATTCAGGATATCATCAAATAAGAATGGCAGAAGAAGACATTTACAAAACAGCCTTCAAAACACATGAAGGACATTATGAATTTATAGCAATGCCATTTGGATTAACCAATACACCATCAACCTTCCAAGCACTAATGAATTCAGTGCTTAAACCATTTTTAAGGAAATTTGTATTAGTATTTTTTGATGATATACTCATATATAGCCAAACCTTGGAACTACACCAAAGACATCTACAAGCAGTGTTGGAACAACTAAAGCAACATACCTTGTTTATCAAACCATCCAAATGTTCTTTCATTCAAGAAAAAATAGAGTATTTAGGCCACATCTTGTCTGCACAAGGGATAGAAGTGGACCCCAAGAAAATTCAAGCTAATCATGGCTATACCAATTAGTTAAACAATTAAGAGGATTTTTTGGGCTTAACAGATATTATAGAAAGTTTGTTAAAAACTATGCAGCAATTGCCTCTCCTTTAACTTCAACGCTAGCTAAACAATATTTCTAGTGGATAGAAGAATCAAAAACAACATTCACACAATTGAAATAGGTTATGGTATCTTTACCAGTTTTAGCATTCCCAAATTTTTCTATACCTTTTATTTTGGAAACAGATGCTCCAGGAACTGCAATAGGAGAAGTATTAATTCAAAACAGTCATCCTCTTGCCTATTTCAGAAGAAATTATCTCCCACATTATAGAAAATATCAACTTATGCAAGAGAACTTTATGCTATAACAGAAGTAGTAGGGAGATGGAGACAGTATTTGTTAGGCAACAAGTTCACTATAAGAACAGATCAAAAGAGCATTAAAGAACTTATGCAACAAACAGTTTAGACTCCTGAACAGCAAAGATTTTTAGTCAAACTCCTATGATTTGACCATACTATTGAATATAAACTAGGGATTACAAACAAAGCAGCTGATGCATTATCTAGAAAATTTTATAATTCAGAAGAGCAATCTACATTAGACAGCTCTCAAATCCCTACATATCAAAGTTTATATGCTTACACTCAGCAATTCACTTCTTTAGTACAGAAAATTAAACAGGAAACACAAACGGTCATTACGAACTATATAACCCAAATATCGAAGACTCAAGTTTGCTCCCAAAGCACAAAGTTTCCAATGGTTTAGTGTACTATAAAGACAAAATTGTCATAGATAAAGAGTCAGAAGTAAGAAAAATCATTATGAGAGAACTACACTCAACTCCAGTAGGAGGACACTGTGGGATTAGAAGAACATTGGCCAGAATTACTCAACAGTTCTACTGGAAATAGATGAAACAAGATACACAACACTTTATATTTTGTGAGATTTAGATTTGATTCCAAATTTTCTATAGCCATAAACACCTATAATTAATTACTTCTCTCGATGATAAGAAAGAACACTCAATTCAAGCTAGTTTTTAGGTTGCTAATTGCTTAGCATATAATAGCATTAAAATAGTGTTTAAAATTTCATTAAATTTATCATTTTTTAAACTTAAAGCCGAAGGTGTGGAAAATGATGATGCATTAAAATAGCATTATACTCTTATGGCTAGGGAAGTCTTTGTGTCTAGAAGACTCCTAAGTCAAAGATGAGGAGATTGAGAACTCACTCCAAAAGTGAGATCAATAAAAAGACCCACAATAGGTTTGGTGTAATTGACAAGGCATACCGCATGTATTGGTGTTGACCGAGACGATCAACAACGTCCAAAGGATTGCAAGCGCTAATGGAAATGATCTATACCTAAACCTGAAAGGTAGATAGAATCACGATCTTAGTGCAATGCAACTCAACTTATGCCAAGGGCATAAGAGAGCCAAAAGGATTTGGTTGGAATTTTATGTCAAGGACATGAAGGAAGATCTGCTAGGGGATCACACATGCATTGGATATGACATGTGAGAGGTTTATGCCGAGAGCATAAAAGGAAGAATCTACTAGGGATAAGAGTTTGAGTTTGATTTTGAATATGATTTATGGGAAGAAGTTCTGCTTGGGATACGAATCTATAATCCACTGAGATTCAGATCGAATTAATTTCAATTTATTTTGTCTTAATTGATGTGGAGCATATCCGTTAGGGATATGGGCTCGAATCTACTAGGGATTGGAAATATGAACCTTTTACTAGGGAAGCAGGTTCGGGCTATCCACTAGGGATACGAGTTTAATTTTATAGATTCGTTTGGGGATGTATCCACTGGGGATAAAAGTTTGGTTAGATTTCTTTGATTTGTTTGATTAGCTCTGTTAGGAAGAGATGAGTTTGGATTATTTCAATTTAGACTCTACTAGGGGAGTTAGTTTAATTTGGCTCCATTGGGGATGATGGTTTTGAATTGAGGGCATATCCCCAGGGGATGTGAACTCAGTTAAATTTGATAGATTTAATTCATGGACCTTGTCGGTGTGCGATGGACCCACTGAGAAGGGGCTATGTTGACCTTGACCTATCTCTGGTTTACAAATCCAAAGGGGTAGTCTACCAACCACAAGGTAGGGCTATCTAATATAAGGGGTGCATTTCGGTGTGCAGCTATGCTAGGGAGAGAGCGTAGTAGACTTACATCTTTCAAAGCAGGGAACAATTGTTAAGGAGATCTGTTGGATGTGCAACAAATTGAACCCGACCTAGGGCGACTGTTGAGAGAGTGTTGTTGGGGATCTTATCAGCTCAAAAGTAGCCAAGATTAATTTCATTTGATTTATTTTAATTTGATTTATTTTGTTTTCATTTGTTTTGATTTCATTTGATGAATCTTGTCCATGTGCAATGGATCGTACTAAGAAGGGGAAATGTCGGTCTGGGCCTATCTTAAATTTACCAATCTAAAGGGGTAGTCTGCCAGCTGAAGCTTTTGGTGTGCAATGGTTGTACTAAGAAGAAAGGTTTGTAGACTTACATCTTTGAAAGCAGGGAACAACCACTAGGGTGACCGGTTGGTAGCACAACAAATTGAACCCGACCTACGGCTGCTCATCAGTGTGCAGTTATCATGTTAAAAAGAATGCGTAGCAGACTTACATCTTTCAAAGCAAATAACGATCGCTGGGGTGACCTGTCGGTGGCACAACAAGTTAAACCCGACCTAAGGAAGACTACTGAGAGAGTGCTACTAGGGACTTATCTCAACTCAAGAGTCGTCAGGCGATTCCTATAGGGAGTTTTGTTGACACTGCCCTAAAGATATGATGCCACCTTGGGAAAGGTGCTACTAGGGGAGTTCTTTTAATTCACAAGCGAATATATATTTTGTTTATTTATTATCGTGGACCCTATTGGTGTGCGAGAGACCACACTAAGAGGGGGCTATGTCGGCCTTGACCTATCTCAGATTTACTAGACCAAGGGAGGATCTGTATTTACAGAATAGAATCTCCAACCATAGGGGTGGTTATTAGGAAAGGAGGACTGTCCAATCCAGTAGTAACTCGGGTAGTGTCTAAATATAGTCGCAAAGGACATGATCCAAATAGAGTGCCCACAAGGGAGTTGCTGCTAGCGGCATTATTTTGATACCTATAGAAAATAATGCTTGTAGGTATACGGTGGCCAACTTAAAGAAAAATATAGTAGATTTACATCTACCATGAGTGGTGTATCAATCGAGTGGGCCACTATCAGCATAGCAAACACCAACCAACTTAAAGTGCCCTTCTGTGTGCGACGATCAGTCTAGGAAGAAGGCATGTAGACTTATATCTTCCTAAAGAGGAACTAATCACCGGGATAGTCAGGTGCTATCCGAGCTAGGCCTGCTCATCGGTGTGCAATGATTATGCTAGGAAGAATGTGTAGTAGACTTATATCCTCCAAAATAAGGAACAACCATTGGGGTGACCCATTGCTGCACAATAGATCAAACTTGATCTTAAGGCGACTAATAAGTTGGGAGTCACAAAGAAGGATTGGACCTAGAATTGAATTTGTCAGGAGGAAAGGAGCCACTGGGGGACTTACCTTAAGCCTCAAATATACTCAACCCAATTAGCATACTATGGCCAGTTTAAGAAGAAGGTATAGCAGACTTACATCCTCTTAAATGAAGTCATCATGAGGTAGCTTACCGGCCGCGTAGTAAGGCCTACCAAACTACCAGGGTGCTCGTTGGTGTGCAGTGACCAAGTAAGGAAGGAAAGTGTAGCAGACTTACATCCTCCAAAATAAGAAGACCATTGGGGTGACACACTAGTAGGGTAGATCGTCAGCCCAACCTAGAGCAGCTATTGAGTGAGTGCTACTAGGGGCATCATCACAACTCGAAGTAGCTCGAGATAAAAGATATGTGTTTGTGTTTAGCTTGTGTTTGTGAGGTGTTAAAGGAAATATGATGCCGCTTGGGTTCTGTTACACATATCTTAAACACATCGTGGTGTATTTGCAAACAAAGAATGCTTTCAACATGGAAGGGATTGAATTTGAAATGAAATTTTCATTGATGATTATTTTCAAACATGATTTATTGATAATATCTCTTTAGGTAAAGCCCATTGATTGGAAGCATCAGATACTCCCTTTTATGATTAATAAGTTGATAAGATCCTCCTTGGTAGGCCTTCTCTATAGAAAAAGGGCATTCCCAAGTGGGTTCAAACTTTCCTCTCATCTTGTGAAGGATAACAATTGGTCTCCTTAGAACTAAAACAAGCTCTCCTACTTGAAAAGCTCTAGGACATACCAATTTATTGTGAACTTGAATCTTTTTGGCTTTGTACAACTTAAGATTTTGGCATGCTTGTAGGCTTCTCTCGTCCAAACCTTCGAGCTCTTCTAACCACAATTTGGCTTTCTGCTCCATTCTGATCTTGCTAACCATAGCTATCCTTAGTGTTGGGAGTTGGACTTCTAATGGTAGAACAACTTCAGACCCATACAGTAAAGAGAAAGCGGTAGATTAAGTTGGAGTTCTTTATGTGGTGTGATAGGCTCACAAAGTTTCAACTAACTGCTCATACCACTATCATTTATTATCGTCAAGTGTCTTCTTCAGTATTTGG
The DNA here is from genome assembly GCA_021442155.1 of Cymbidium sinense. Taxonomy (NCBI): domain Eukaryota; kingdom Viridiplantae; phylum Streptophyta; class Magnoliopsida; order Asparagales; family Orchidaceae; genus Cymbidium; species Cymbidium sinense. Next base: position 18,041 of record JAKCPB010001802.1, on the reverse strand, counting down.
ATGAGAGTTTTATTAAAGGCTTCTCCCAAGCCATTTTCCCTTGGGTAGTAGATGGTAGAATATCTCCAATTTATGTTGTGTTTACAGGCAAAGTTGTTGATCTTGGTGCTCTTAAATGCAGTACCATTATCCGATATAATTCATTGAGGCACCCCAAACCTATATACAATATATTTTCTAAAAAATTAGAGCACATGCTGAACTATGACCTCTCTAAGTGGGATCACCTCCTCCCACTTGGAAAAGTAGTCGGTAGCAGCTAGGATGAACTGATGACCTTTGGAAGGAGGGTCAATTGGACCCACTATGTTGGTACCCCAACACTCGAATGGCCATGAGGCTAATGTAGGATGTAGAATGTTAGGTGGTTAGTGTAGGGCCACACAGTGTACCTGATACTGGTGGCATCACCTAGCTACGTCTATGTAATCTGTTATCATTGACGACAAGTAGTATCCTAGTCACTTAATTTTGGATTTCATCTTTGGACCATATTGATGAGCTCCATATAATCTTGAGTGTACCTCGATCCGCGATCTTACGAACTTATTTGTCTAAATAATATAATCACATATGATCGAAGGGCTATTGGTACAAGGTGCCATCTACGAGAGCATCCCATGTGCACTCAACGACTGTGCCTGTGCACAGCGCCACCTGTGTAGCGTCCATTCCTTTCCTAATAGGTATAAATTTGCTTGTTTGTGGGTGTATAAGTACTACACATGCCTTTCTTGGCGTGACGGGGAAATTTAAGTTTTTCAATAGGTACTTGAAGAACATATGCGCATCTTTTTAGATGGGTAGGTTGAGAGACTCACGATCATGATGTTGCAAAACACCACCCATACACGTCTTTTTAGATGTGTGGGTAAGCCTAGTTTCAGTAGAAATCCCCAGCTAGGGGAGATGCTACCAAAATTCTGTCGAAATCCAGAGTGATAAGGAACAACAAAAAAGGGGCATTTGGAATTTAGCTTGCTCGCGAGTATATAACTACCTGTACAAGTGTTTCTTGGCATGATAGAGAAATCTATGTTATATACAAGTACCTGAGAGGCCCATACATGCCTTTCTTGGCATGGTGGGAAGGCGCATTCGACTGTGATAATTACACCACCCATACATGCCTTTTTTGGCATGGTGGACAGGCCCAGCGTACCCGATGCAGCCCCCTACATGAGGAAGACACTAGGATGCTATTGAAATACTACCAAATTTTTATAGTGATAGAAGGCCTAAGTAGCTTAATATAAATTTAGCTAAAAAACAAAATTGGTGTTTAAATTAACATTACAGGTGTATAAGTACCCGTACACACCTTTCTTGGCGTGATGGGAAAATCTGTGTTATATGTAGGTGCTTTAGAGACCTATACATGCCTTTCTTGGCAATGGTGGAATGACACATTTGGTTGTTGTGTTAACACCACCCAAATAGATCTTTCTTGGCATGGTGGGCATATCCAGCCCCATATATGGGGACAATGTTGGGAGGCTACAAAAATACTGTCGAAATTTTATCTAATATCCTAAACTTGTAATGAAACTCAATCAAAATAAATAATACTATTCAAGTCCCATAAGATTAAATTAATCGAATTGAATAACTCACATGGGACCGACACTACCGAATATTTAAACTTAGTGTCTGAGGATCCTGCGCGAGTTGATTCCTGGTTGGGTCTTAGGATTGGGTCCGAGTTAACAAAATGTAAAAAATCTAATAATAATATTATAAAAATTCCAACTCAATAAAATATTTAAGAAGCTAATTCTATCATATGACAGTAGATCTAGTCCTCTATTATTAAATTAATATAGTCGACAGGATTTGAAACAGTAAAATAATACATCTACCCCGATGATGATTATGTTGAATGAAGATTTCAACCGGAGGGGATAATTTCATCAAAATGTGATTGCAATTTCAGATCAAATTAACTCAAATTAAGTATTAATACAAATACAAAATCTAATATATCATTAAGCTATAAATGTCTAAATGAAATTTAATCTCTAAAAACTTAAAGCTAAAATTCAACCCACCTTCCATAATTATTTGTTGAAAGTGACAAATTAAGAAAATTCTAGCTCACAAAGGAGCCAATGTCAAATCAAGTACACAATTATGTTTACTCTCAATTAATCTCATACTAGTAAGGACGTGACCCGTGCCCTTTATCCACGTGGTTTGGCCAGTAGGCTCCACATATGATGTAGTTACGACCAGAGTTCTCTGATCAGATGGCTGCCGCCAAATGACACCATTATATTATGGTCACAACTATAGCTCGTATGTTCCCAATGGCTCTGCCCTTTGATATGTGAACCATAGGATGCACCTGATAGAGAAAAAACCCTCTGTCAACTAAGGTGGACTTAAGCCTGTCTCCTTAGACAAACACCACCCCAAGTCTATAAGGCCTTCTTGAATGACTTCTCGTGGCTGCTAACAAGGATTCTTCGATCAGGTTGGGTCGACTACCTCCTCTAACTAAGTAGACTTAGGACTACGATAGCCCGGGATGACGGAACCATGGGATCTTGATTAGGCATGCCATCATTCCCCCAACCATTCGCTTCAAGTTAAAGGATGATGAATTTCACAAATCTAAATTTCAAAACTCCACATATTGGTACTATACACTATGCATTTAGCAATCTAATGATTAGCCTTAATCAAAATTTCTCTCTCAGCATTGGGAAGGGCAAGTAATTATAGGTGCGTATGCCTATAAGAAACTTGGAACCAGATCTAAAGTCCTCACAAAATGAGGGTGAAATCTCTGGGTAGTGTCTTATCTACTATTCCATCTTCCTTCTGAAAGTTTGATCAACATGTAAATTATACTCTCTTAATCAAGAGGTCGGTGGAAATTTTTGGAGCCTGCAGATTTTTGGTGACTCAATTGGGGAAATATTTCTCTTTCCATCTTTGGCTAGTAGAATCTAAGTTATAATAATAATAGAGTATAATAAAAAATTAAAATTTAAAAAAAAATGAACCAACTATTAATGAAACTAAATCTAAGCCAATCATGTCCTTATGACTAATTTGCGTGTTCTCTATATCAATGGATCTTCAGAACACACTGTTCATCATACAGCTAGGTTGCAGAGCCAACATCTATCTGGCTAATGCTATAATCAATACTGTAGATGTAAGAGCTACCATCCAATTTGGTAGTGTAAACTTCCCAGCTATTACTATTGCTAACAATCCTTTACTTCAAGCACCAGTATATTGTACATACCAACCTGTACAGGGGATGAGGACAACTGGAATGGCTGCTTTCTCAAAAGATAACCTTTGTCTTCAAAAGATTGGGTCATTCTGAGGTGCCAATCATGAAAAGAACCTTCATTGGGTAGACAGTTTTAGTCATACCTGTGAATGTGATCACTCAACCAATTGAACCTTTCGCACTAGGAAGACATGATGTTGAAGCCTCCTCTTCTAGAGGAAAAATGAGTATAAGGTAAAGAAGGAGAAGAAATACTGAACTATGAGCTCAGCAATTGCTACCTGAATCATTAGCCATGCAACCAGAATTGATCCCAGAAGTGAGTGTTCCCACTCACAACAAGTTTGAGAATCTAAAATGGGTGAAAAGGAATAGCTCTACTAGTATGCTAAGCTATCTTTTTGGGCTCAACATCAGTCAGTTCTAACCCTTAAAAGAAATAGCCTAAAACTTTATCTGCTTGAGTACATAGAGTTCTAAAGTTTGTAAAAAAAAGGTCTTATGAAGAAACGATATCAAGGGCCAATTACCAGAGAAGTCGAGAATGCTCAACTACAATTAATCCCAACATGGTGAGCACTAGGGCGTGACACCTGGACAGCATGTCTAGAAATCCAGCATCGAAAGGTCTGGCAAAAGGGAAACCAAATATGGAGGCTGAAGCCTTGAGAAGAAGCAGTGATGCAAAATGGTCAACTTAACCCATTTGAACCATTTGAACTCAAATGAGTCAAAATCAAATCTAAGCTAAATCAAACCAAACTAATGACACCAACACTTCTCAAATGATCATATGAACTTGACCCAACCCTTAGTTTGATCCAATTTGACCAATTGGTCAACTTGACCCAACTTAACTCAATTTGACCAAATGAGTCAAATTGAGCCAAATCAACTCCAATTGACTTGAAATTTGGGCTAACCCACTTTTGGCTCATTTCAATTCTATCCAAATTAAATCCAATGCCAAATGACCATTATACCCTTAGGTTGAGACAAATCACCCATGTAAGTGGTTATTTCCATTCCTTGACCACTTGACATTCTCTTAATGGTCCACTTAGGCACCTAAGAAATTACCCAACCTAACCCAAGGGGTGGTTGGGTCGGCCATGAACCATTGGAGGTGAAATCACCTTACCCTCCCCATTAGAGCATTTCAAACACATAGGACACTAATGATTCCTCCTTGGCAGCTACCTCCACACCTTCAACCAACCAAGCTGAGCCAACTCATCCACTCTGTACCACCCATAACCCTCTGAGGTGGTCGAATGGCCACAAGAATTCAAATCAAGCTGAGTCGCCTGATCAAAGGAAGGAGGGGGTATACCCCCCACCCCCTATAATTCATTCCAAATAGAGCACTAGACCTTAGTGAAAACCTTAGCACCCCAAGGCGAGCTTCCCAGAGCCATTTCCAAGTTCCCCAAGCTCCCTATTGCTGGTTTCACCCAAGATAAAATAGTGCATCCCTCCTTCATTCCCAACTTTCTCAAACCTCCATAGTAATCAAATTAACTTTGCACACACCATCCCTAGAGCCTATCGAGCAAGAACGAATCTACTCCTGAGCTCCCAGACCACCAGAGATAGGACTTCGATTAATGTCAGCCTTCCAAGCTTTAGGTGTTGGTCTTACGAGCAAACTACACCAAATCAAGGCTCATGATGATCAGTAGGGCTTCGTCTCTAGTAGACAAAGCTTCCTCAATCATTTGTGTCATCGGTCTTGAGCTCTGACGAGGTATGCCATGAAAACTGAGCTTTGGTGAAAATTTTTTGGAGCTTTTTGAAGGAAATGTGCATCTCGTGTGATCTTGACCGTTAGATGCCCTTTGATCGATGTCATGAAGGTGTGGGATCCTTTTGGAGTTGATTCGAGCCTGGGTAAGCTCAGATCAAGCGAGCAATGGCGGACAGACTCCATTCTCCCTCGCTCACATGAGGATAGATCATGCACTGTCCATTCGACGTGATCAGAACAGATGATCATGATTAATCCATTAGATCGATATAATTTAATCCTATTAAGCCGCGGTATTAATCATAGCCATTTGATCTTAGATTAGACGACGGATGAGAAAGCACGTCTATCGCCATCACGTAGGAGTTGAGTCAGATAAGTTTTAAGTAACCAATCCTGCAGCACCACATGGAAATTGCGCCACAAGGCGTCGATGGGATTAGGCTTAATTAATTATTTTTAATTGCTAAACTTATAAAAATCATAACAAAATATAGAAAAATCAAAAAAATATAAATAAATATTTATTTTAAATGTATTTCAGAGGAGAATTTATTAAAAATATCCTTACATAATTTTGAATAATAATTGAAACTTAATTAGAGTTTAATTATAAAATGAGTTAGCTTAATTACTCTTTAATTAAAAATATCCTTAATAATTAATTTATCCCATGAACAGTAATAAATTGGTTAATTAAGTTTTTTGATTATTGCTCAATAGTAAATGCACTAAGGGATAGAGTTGGGACCTCTTTCTTAACCTATTTCCTTAAGTTCATTTCACTTTCTCAAAAAAAAAAAATGAAGTTCATTAAGGTTTAACTAAATAATTGCAACTCTTAATTAATTAAATTGAAATCATAATCATATTAAACCTTAACTAATCAATTCATGAGTAGATATTTAGGTTTTTAATAACCTAAAGATATCTTAAGGAAATTATGGTTAACCCCATGTGTGGGGAGGCCATAAGAGTACTTAATTAAGTTTCTTAACCTAATTAACCATTAATTGTGAGCCAATTGCATTAGGCCCCTTTATTTCTTAGGATCATTGTTAATTTAATTTCTAATTCATGTGCATATCATGTTAGCTCATAATTATTTGGGTAATTATATTAAAGTAACATAAGAAAGGATTAATTAATATACTTAATGCATACTACAACCTAATTAACTCATAAAATCAACTTAATTACATTTTATTAAACCAAATTAATTAACAAACATGGGAATGGGGATCAGCAAACCTCTTCTCACATCCTCAAATCAAATCAAAACATGAAATTAAAAATGGCATTAAAGAAGCTTTAGTTTATTTTAAATGGTTTTATTTAATATGATTGTCCTTATGAATTAATTCAATTAAATGAAGTCATGTGTTTGTGTTTATTTATTCCTTTCCCATCATGTTAGATATTGTGTGTCATTTGCAATCATGCATTCATCTTTTCAAAACTAATTAAATCAAATGATTTTCTTTATGTAAGCTTGCATGTGTTGGATTAATTTATAATATGTGTAGCGATTATCACCAATAAATTCAAAAATATTTTCTAAAGCTTACAAAATTAATTATAATACTTAGAGTGTTGATAGTTATGAATACACATAGGATTTGCATGTGTTTATAGCTGAAGCATATTAGATAAAGCTCTTATTTCTTATATATATATATATATATATATATATATATATATATATATATATATATATATATATATATATATATATATATATATATATATATATATATATATATATATATATATATATATATATATATATATATATATATATATATATTTACATGGTTTAACAATGGGTATATATTCTATACAAGTCTTTTAACCCCAAGGAGGTCATTTGATACTTATTAATTAGCATTACTCATTTGGTTTCATTCTTATGTACTTCAATATTAGAATTTGGATAGAGCTTTAATTCATTTGCTTAATTGATTTAATTAAAGAAAATACAATCTTTGCTTGCTTCTCATCTTTATAGTTGTGTATACATTTATATGTATTTAAGATAGCAAGTGTTTAGTCTGAACATCTCAGGAATATGAGGATTTAGTAAGCCTCAAAGAGGTCATTTGATTACCTCACTTCCCTGATTTAACAATGACACATACTTGCTCACATCTTTTATACATGTGTATGTGTGCTTAATCAAAAGATGAAGATCCCCTTTGTTACTAAAAATACATGCATCCATGATTAACTAAGTGATTGAGTTGATTAATCATATGACTTAGAGCTTTCTTTCTTATGTTCATGTGTACAAGTTTACATATGTTTGAATGCAAATGGGTATATAGTCCAGACATCCCAGAAATATGAGACTTTAGTTAGCCCCAATGAGGTCATTTTATTACATCGATTCCCTGGCTTAACAATGACACATGCCTATTTAACATCATCCCTATGTATTTTTGTATAAAAATTTAGATAGAACATAAAATTAGTATGATTAAATAGTTCAATCGAATGAAAGATATAAACTTCAAATATACATCTATATCCATCATTCAAGTGTGCTAAAATATGTTGCATGTATAGATATACTTAGGATAAAATCATATGTATGTCACATGTGATGGAAAGAATGATTTGATAAAATGTGTTAGTAATTCAAATAGATTAATCTTAAGATGCCTTTCATGTTAAATAGAGTTATTTAAAGTGAACCTAAACCTAGGATTAATTAAAAATGCATAATAAGGCATTCATTAAAGAGAACTAAATCAAATTAATATGTTTCAGAAGTGTCTTAAGGTAGGAATGGAAGGGTAATCCTCTTCCTTCTCTTTATAGTTGTTAAGTGTAAATCATATGAAACAAAAGAAAATTTGAACTAAAATTCACAAATCCATTAACTAACTTCAAGTGAAACCAACCTTCATGTTAACTTTAATGTTTTCTAAACTTAGAAAATCATAACTTTAATGCTTAGTTAAGACATACCATAGAAGAGCCTAACACACACATTAGAATTAAATCACTACTTCTAGCTCTATGTTAGGACGATGCATGATGTGATGAATATTTTGTTTTGTGATGTATTATTTTAGACTAGATGTTAAGCTGTATGCTTCATAGACTAGATATTAGGCTGCTCTTAATCTAATCATATTTTTTCTATAGGGGATTATGCTTATGGGTGTGCTTAATAATAAATATAAATACTCTCTTTGCAGGTTGCTTAAACCCTTAAGCACATTCCAAGTTAGGACAAGTAGGCTTGGTTAACCATGTGCAGGGTGCTAAGTCCAAATTATATATTTAACTACTTGGGATTATTTGTGTGTTTAGTTAACCTCTGTTTTACAGGTGTAGTTAGATTTACTCTTTCTATATGAATATAATTTTACAATTGAAATTAGGATTAGTGTTATGGGGGATTATGATGAGTAGTGGCCAGAAGGCTTTGTCCTGGGGTGCTCTATGATGCCTTTGAAGCAAGCACCATCCAAATCAAAGAAGGAACCAAATAAAATATGAAGATGGAAGAGTGGAGAATTAAGACCCTCATAGCATGTATTCATTCAAATTATAGTTATTCTTTTATATATCTGGTTGTATAAGGTTAAAGCTCAGCTACCTATCTTTTCTTTTTTGGATTGTACAACAGAGCTCGACCACATTGGCCTCTTATTCTTTTACATTTGTTTATACATTGATTGATGATTTGTTCAAAATCATGCATTAGAATGGCATGCTTTTCATAATTTCTTATGATTGATGCTTTAATGTGTGGCCTGATGCATTAGGATCTCAGGATAAAAATTAAATTTTCTACCCCAACTAATCACTCAAAATTAAAACTCTAAACACCTTATAACCTCACCATAAAGCTTAGACTATAATTAAGATAATTAAAAATTTTAACAACCTCTTAGTTGTTTGGTTGTATGTCTCACATCATGCATGCATATTGAATCACTCTTGCAAAATGAGGGCCTCTGTCCTTACATGTATAGGGACCGCATGAGCTGTGAGAGCAACCCCTACCGATGAAGCTTCACCCTCTTTCTCTTTTGATTTGGCCAATACTTCATCATACATTTAGGCATATAAAAATCCCAAAGCCTTTGTCAAAATGATGTGTCTAAACAAAATAAAATATGAAAAGATTTTGCATTTATAGATTAAGTCATATGCTCATACCACTCATGCTCTAGTCTCTTAGGGAGTTGCTTTATGACTTTAGTCTCTTTCCAATTAAATAACTACCCTAGCTATCTTACAAATTCATAAGATCGGACTACATGATTTTAAAATCGTAGGAGGAGTTCGATGATGGCCACTCCAGGCGGTTATAAGTCCAAAAGTTAGATGGGTTTATTCTCTCTTGTGGAGGTAAACCCTTGTGTCCACTTGTCACTTAGATTCAGGTCACACTTTAGCTCATACTAAAGCTCCCTAGATTTAGGATTCGAGGTAGCTATTTCCTTTGGGCTACAAGCATAAATCCTCACCTCTTAGGCATTTTCACAACCTTGTGTTGGTGGATTATAAGCCTTAATAATATAATAAATTCAACTCAAATAAATAAATCTCTTAACTCTCAAATATATAAAGCCCATTCATAGGATAGATTGGAATGCTCACTAGGCTTCCTAGCTAGTATCATGAGCATTTCCTACTTCCTCCCTTTGTATTCCAAAAATAAGTCTTCTCCTTGAACTTTCCCATTTAATTTCCTGCACATAACCAATCATTTGTAGTCTAGCCTTGAAATCTTTGGAGACCCTAATTGTCTACTTTAATCGAGAGTATTCCTAAGGAATTCACCTTCCTTAGGATGTAATTAACTATGGAGGCTTGCCTATATGGAACTTTAGAACCCGATTTAATATAAACCCTGCTTTATTCATCCATGTAAAGTAAGGGAAAATTATCTAGTATATTTGAAGACCCGGGTGATGCATCTATCTTTCAAGATAGTACATTATACCTCAATGTGTACCCGATCACCTCAATAAGTACCCCTTATGATCTGTGTGGTGTCCCCTCATACATCTAAAAAATAAACACCATAAATTTCTGGTAACTCTACTGGGGACATGGTTCCTCTCTCCATCTTTAGTAGACAATTATTATTTCTAAGCATCGATAGTGAACTTATATTTTGTGTAAGCCCAAGACTATCTCTCTTTCCATTGGCACTTAACTTATTTCATCCTTAAGCAAAGCTAGCCAACATCATTTAGGTTTTAGGATCTCTCTCCATGTATGTTTTGAAACCCCTATTGGATCCCCCAATAGGTAAAAAATAAATTAACTAATGAAAGGAGATGATTAAATTTAGAACCTCTTTACCACTAGCTTGGTGAGGTTCATCCCATATTTAAGAAAGGCTAAATAAGATTTGAAGTAAAACAAGTCTCTTGCAAAACTTTTCAAAAGAACTTTTTCGAAACAAAATCATTTTGAAATTAAAATTCACTGTTGACCTTTCTTTTGGAGTGAGTCCTCAATATCGACATCTTAGACTTAGGAGTCTTATAAACACTAAGACTTTCCTAATCATAAGATAGGTAAACACTTAACCTTAGCTTAGAGACTTAGAATGGTTAACCATAGGATTATGTTATGTCGTAGGGATCAGGATGATTCACCTACCCTATAACCTAAATCCAATCCATGTTCACCTTCTAAAACCAAACCTCAAGTTCAATTTAAACACCAAATTCAAACTCAAATCTAAATCCAAATTCTAAGCCAAATGATTATAGCTCATGATCAAATCCAAATTCAGAATCAACCTAAGCCCTATGATTTTATCTTATGGACTTAGCCATAGCCAAATTTAAATCAATCCAAACTAGTGTAATTTTCTCACATATCAATTCAACCCTTCAATTAATCTATCAAACTTAAAATCAAACTCAATCCCAAATCCAATTTGCCAAAATCTGCAATCATACCAAATCCTTCCTAAGTCCTTTGAATCAATTTCATGAACTTAGCTAAAATCCCATCTAAATAAATCCAAAATCAATTGATTTTCTCATAATCAATTTATATCTTCAATTATCTTCCTAAATATAAATCAAATCTCTATTCAAATGATCTGAATCAAACTAAATCAAACTAAATCAAGACCCTTTCAGCCTATTACCTTCATGAGCTTAGCCAAATTTTCCTTCAAATCACTTCAAACTCAATTGATTTTCTTATAAATCAATCATGTCTTCAATCATCTTTACAAATATAAATAAAATATACATTTAAATCATCAAAATTAAATCAAAATCCAAAATGAAGCCACATGACCCAACTCCATGGACTTAGCCAAATTCCTTAATTCCAAAACCCAAAATCAATTGATTTTCTCATGAATCAATTATTCCTTCAATTATCATCCCAAATATAAATGAAATCTATAATCATCAAGCCAAATCAAAATCAACTCAAGTCAAACCCAACCTAGCCCTTTTGACTTGAGATTTTCAAATGAACCAAAACTCATTTGAACCCAAACCAATTGTAATTGGATTTATATGTCAATCCAAAATTTATATATAAACTCAACTAAATCAAACTCAACCCAAAATCAAGCCAACTAAACACAATTGGTTCACTTGACCCAAAGTGACCAATTTGATCTATTTGAGCTAAAATCCAATTCAATCCAAATCAAAGTGAATTAAGCCATTCCAAACTTCATAACATGATTGTTTATCACCCTAGGTTGATCAATTCTCACAAATTGGGTCAAACTAAGTCAACTTGGTTCTTTGACCAAGTCAACATCTTAACCCATATGAACCCAAAATAGCCAAATTGTAACCTAAGCCAAATCCCTTGAAACCAATGATTCATGCCAACTCAAAATCAACATTTGAACATGACGACCTTCAATTGAGCCAAACTAAACCCAATTGGCCCTCTTGACCCAAGTTGACCCAATTTGACCTACATGACCAAAATGGGTCAAATCTTGATACAATCCAAATTGCAACCAATGGCTCAAGTTCATTCCAAATTGACTATTGAACTTGACCAAAGCCTCAATTGAAAACTTCAAATGACCTATTGAACCTTACTTGACCTAAAGGGTCAAACCAACCTAAAACCCAATTAAATCAAATTAAACCCAAAGCCTACAACATATTCCAAATGAGTAACCAAACCCAAACAAAGCCATGACAAGCCAATTTGGCCAATTGGTCAAATTGGTCCTTTCACCCATTTGACCCAAATGGACTCAAATGAGCCAAAACTAAATCTAATCCAAATTGAACCAAACCAATGATAACCATACATCCCAAATGATCATATGAACATGATCCAACCCTTGGTTTGACCCAATTTGATCAATTGATTAACTTGACCCAACCTAGCTCAATTTGACTCAAATGAGTCAAATTGAGCCAAATCAAACCAAATGAACTCCAAATGACTTGAAATTTGGCTAACCCACTTTTGAATCATTCCAAATCTGCCCAAATAAAATTTAATGCCAAATGACCATCCTACCCTTGGGCTAGGGGTATCACATGAGGCAAATTACCCATGTAAGTTATCATTTCCATTCATTGGCCAGTTGGCACTCTCCCATTGGTCCACCTAGGCTCCTAGGACCCTGCCTAACCTAACTCAAAGGTGGTTGGCTCAGCCATGACCCATGGGGAGGTGAAATAACCTCATCCCCCCCATTGGAGCACTTGAAACACAAAAGACACCCACTACCCTCCTTGGGGGGAGGGGTATACACCCCCTCATTTCCACTAAAACACATACAAATTCATTCCATATAGACCTATCTACCCAAGACGAGTGGCCAGAGGCATTTCCCAAGCTCCTAAGCTCATTCCACAGTCCTCATTCTCTATTTCCTTCAAACTGAAATAGGACAACCTTCCTCTCATTCACATTTGCTCAAGAATCAACCAAAGTGTATTTAACTTTGCATACACCATCCTTGGAGCTAGTCGAGCAAGAACAAATTATCTCCTGAGCCCTTCAACCACCGAATGTGCTACTTCGATCAAAGTCGGCCTCCTACGCTTTGAGTATTAACATTTTGAGTGAACCACCTCAAATTGGAGCTTGTGCTGATTAGTAGACCTTCATCTCCACTAGACGAAGCTTCCTCAATCGAGATTTCCATCGGTCTTATGCTTCAGTGAGGTATGACATCAAAATTGACCTTTGAATGAAAATGAGTTGAACTTTTAGAAGAAAATGTTTAAACTGTGTGATCTTGACCACTGGATCCCCTTGGATCCTTCGCGCAAAGGTGTGGGATCCATTTGGAGTCGATCCGAGCTCGGGTGAGCTTGAATCATGCGAACAATGGCAGACAGACTCCATTCTCCGCGATGACTGATCACGCACCATTTGTTCATGTGATCGAATGGGCCGGTCATGATTAGATCTATTTATCCAATTTAATCATTTAGCACCACAAGATTAATTATGGCCGTTCGATCTGTGATCGGATGGCCCACGAGAAAGTGCGTTCCATTACTGCCATGTAGAATTGACTAGGATTATATTTAAGTAACCAATCCCATGGTGCCACGTGAAAAGCACGCCACATAGCGTCACTAAAACACATACAAATTCATTCCATAGAGACCTATCTACCCAAGAAGAGTGGCCAGAGGCATTTCCCAAGCTCCTAAGCTCATTCCATAGTCCTCATTCTCTATTTCCTTAAGCGAAATACAATTCCTCTCATTCATTTGTTCAATCAACCAAAGTGTAATTAACTTTGCATACACCATCCTTAGCTAATATTTATCTCAGCCTCAGACCAAATGTGCTACTTGATCAAAGCCTCTAGTATTAACATTTTGAGTCAACCACCTCAAATTGGAGCTTGTGTTGATTAGTATACCTTCATCTCCACTAAAAGCTTCCTTAGATTTCCAGTCTTAATGAGGTATGCCATCAAAACTGACCTTTGAATGAAAATGAATTGAACTTTAGAAGAAAATGTTTAAATTGTGTGATCTTGACCACTGGATCCCCTTGGATCCTTAATGTGATCCATTTGAGTTGATATTGGGTGAGCTTGAATCATAACAATGGCGATTCATTCTCCCTGATGATCGATCACGCACCATTTATTGTGATCAGAATGGACGGTCATGATTAGATCTATTAAAATTATCCAATTTAATCATTTAGCGCCACAAGATTAATTATGGCCGTCCAATCTGTGATCGGATGGCGCACGAGAAAGCGAGTTCCACCGCTGCCACATAAGCATTGACTAGGATTATATTTAAGTAACCAATCCCACGGTGCCACATGAAAAGCATGCTGCATCATGTCACTTCGCATTGATGGGATTAAGGGTTAATTTGGATTAAATAATGTGTTTTAATGGCTAAAACTTGTAAAAATTATAACTAGTTATAAAAAAAATTAAATAAATATAAATAAATACTCATTTTAAAGGTATTTTAGAGGAGAATTTATTAAAAATATTCTTAATTAACTTTGAACATTAACTAGGGTTTAAATATAAGATAAATTAGCTTAGTAATTCTTTAATTATTTAAGTAATTAACCCCAAACTTTGTGGGACAATTCAATGGGAGGACTTCTACCTCCCATAATTTTATTGAGATTTATTGCTTAGTTAATTAGGAAAATTGACTAATCAAACCTTAATTACTCTTTTAAGTTAATTAATCATTAATTAATCATATAATAATAATTAATTAATTAAACTGCTAATCATTGTTAAGTGAATGAACCCAGGGGATAAGGTTTGGGCCTCCTTCTTAATCTATTTTCCTAAGTTCATTTCTTTAAAATCAAATTAATTAATATTTCATAATTAATTGAATGGCCTAATTATTTAAAATTGAAATTATAATCACATCAAAACTTAATTTTTGAAATCTTGGGGTAGATATTTAGGTGTTTAATAACTTATAGTATTTAAAAAAATTATGGTTAGTCCACATGCATTGGAAAACCATAAGAGTAATTATTTAAGTTCCTTAATTTAATTAACCAATAATTGTGAGCCAATTGCATTAGTCCCTTACTTCTTAGGACTATTGCAAATTTATTTTCTAAGCATATCTTGTTGCCTCATAATTATTTGGTTAATCACTTTGGTGATAAGAAAGTGTTAATTAATAGATTTAATGCATTACAACTTAATTAACCCATAAAATCAACTTAATTACATTTCATTAAACCAAATGAATTAACAAAAATGAGAATGGGTTAGAATCAACAAATCTCTTCTCACATCCTTAAGTCAAATCAAAACATGAAATTAAAAATGTCAATAAGAAAGTTTTGGTTTATTTTATATAGTTTTATTTAATATGATTGTCCTTAGGAATTAATTTAATTACATGAAATCATCCTTTATATTTATTTATTCCCAATCATGTTAGATATTATTGTGTTGTTTATAATCCATTCATCTTTTCAAAATTGATTAAATCAAATGATTTTTCTTTTTGTAAGCTTGTATGTGTTGATTTAATTTAATATATGTGTGGCTATTATCACTATTGAATCCAAATATATTTTTCAAAAGCTTATAAATGAATGATAATGTGTGTTTTGATGCTAGTTATAAACACATAAGAAATGCATGTGCTTATAGCTTAAGAGTATGAATGTTGAGTTCTCCTTCCTCTATTCATGTGTTGAGTTATATAAGATTGAATGTTAATTGGTATATAGTTTAGACATCCCAGGATTACGAGGCTTTAGCTAACCCCAAGGAGGTCATTTGATTACCTCATTTCCATGGTTTAACAACGGCACGTACCAGTTTGATTTCATTTTTGTGTATTTTAGCATTAGAATTTGGATAGAGCTTTAATTAATATACATAAATGATTCAATCAAGCAAAAATATAATCTTTGCATTGTTTTCTTTCATTTCATGTGTATTCAAAAAGCAAGTATATAGTCCGACATCTGAATAAGAGGCTTTAGTTAGAGGAGGTCATTTGATTACCTCTTTGGTTTAACAATGGCATGTACTTATTTATGAATTTATACATGTGTATGCATATGTAATTAATGAATGGAAATCCCTTTTTTATGTCAAAATTGCATGCATTCATAATTGATTAAGTGGTTAAATTAATTAGCCATATGATTTGGAGCTTACTTCATCTTTATGTATACAAATTTAAAGATTATATAAAGACATCACAAATATGCTTTTAAGGAGTATATGAGTTTATGTCATTAATTTCATTCTTTTTTTTGTAAGAATTTGGATAAAGCTTTAAATTAATATATTTAAATAATTCACTCAAATAAACAACATATAAATTTTAAATATACACATACATTCATCATAAAATGTATGATATAAGATTCATATGCATGAAAAAAAAATTATGATATATTTAAAGAAAAACTTAAGATAGTGAAATCAAAATCTAAATATCAAATTATTAAACAACTTGAAGTGAAATCAACCTTTCATGTTAAATTGAATCCCTTCTAAACTTAGAAAAATATAACTCTAATGCTGTTAAGACATACCACAATATACACACATTAGAATTAAGTCACCACTTATAGTCCTAAGTTAGGATGGTGCATGATGTGATGAATAATTTGTTTTATGATGTATTATTTTAGACTGGATGTTAAGGTGTATGCTTCGTAGGCTGGATGGTAGGTCGTTCTTAGCCTAATCATGTTTTCTATAGGAAATTATGCTTATAGGGGTGCTTAATATTAAGTATGAATGCTCCCTTTATAGGTTGTTTAAATCTCTAAGCATGATCCAAGTTAGGACAGGTGGGCTTGGTTACCCATGTGTAGGGTTTCCAAATCATATATATAACTGCTTGGGATTGTATGTGTGTTTAGTTAACACTTATTTTGCAGGTGTAGTTAGATTTACTTTTCCTATTATTAATGTAATTTCATAATAGGAATTAGGATTGGAGCTATAGGGGATTAGGATGAGTGCTATAAAGCTTAGTCTTGAGAGGCCCTGATGCCTTTGAAGCAAGCACATCCGAACCAAAAGAAGTGGAGCAAATCAAATCAAATGAAGGAATAAAGATATGGAGATATGAAGAGTGAAGAATGAAGACCCCATAACATTTAATAAAATTGTAATTATTCTTTACATATTGGGTTGTATAAGGGTAGAGCTACTATATGTTTTCTCTTTTGGGTTATATTAGTACCCACACACCTTTTATTCTTTTATGGTATTTAGAAAGAAAAATTTATTTATATTTTGCATTAGAAATGACATGCTTTTTCATTATTTCTTATGATTGATACTTGAATGTGTGGCCTGGATGCGATTAGACTCTTAAAAAAAATTAATTTTTCTATCCCAATTAATCACTCATAATTAAATTCTAAATAACTCATAACTTCACAATAAAGCCTACACAGTAAATAAGATAATTAAAAGATTTAGCAACCCCTTAGCTGAATGTTGTATGTTTCACATCATGCATGCATATTCTTTCTTCCTTGAAATTGGGGGATCTCCATCTATGCATGATAGGGGAATGCTTGACCTATGAGGGCATTCCTTTTTATAGAGAACACCCCCTTCTCACTAATTTAGCAACAATCAACTTTCATCATGCATTTAGGCATAAGAATCCCTATAGATTTTGTCAAAATAAAGTGTCAAAATAAAATAAAAATATGAAAAGATTTTACATTTGTAGATTAAGTCATTGCTCATACCACTCATACTCTAGTCTCTTAGGAAGTGAGTTTAGGACTTAGTTTCTTTCTAAATAAATAACAGCCTAACTATCTTGCAAATTTATATGACCAGACCACATGGTTTTAAAATATAGGAGGAGTTAGCTAGCAGCCACTCCATGTATTTGTAAGCTTAGAAGTTTGATGGTTTATTCTCTCTTGTGGAGGTAAACCATCATGTCCATTCTCTGCTTAGATTTAGGTCATGCTTTAGCATTATACTAAACCTCCCTAGATTTAGGATCTGAGGTGGCTATTTTCTTCAGGCTACAAGCATAAATTCTCACCTCTTAGGCATTTCCATAATCTTGTGTTGTTAGATTATAAGCCATAGCAATCTAATAAAAATTC